>PVIW01000252.1:0-95000 GCA_004026585.1 Noctilio leporinus
TGAAGGCCTATTCCTTGTATTCATATACTTGGTTCTGTTTTGCTTGTTGTTAGTTTTGCTCATTATTGTCCTGTAATGGGTGAGATCATATGATATTTGTCCTTCACTGACTGGCTTATTTCACTAAGCATAATACTCTCCAGTTCCATCCATGTTGTTGCAAAGGGTACAAGTTCCTTCTTTCTTTCTGCTATATAGTAATTTTCATTCTTAATTTTTTTAATAGAAAATGTTTTCTAGTATTAGAAAGAGAGAAAAGAGATATTCTCAACTTCTTCCAAATTCAAATTCCATTAGTGCAGCCCTTCAGAATCTGTGTAAAAAAGTCGTAATTTGCTCAAAATTAGCATTTCAGTGCTCAGTATGGATTTTTAAATCCCTGTACATTAAAATATAGTCTTGACAAATAGTTTTATAATCTGTGATGTCTGTTGCATATTAGGTAGAATGAATCTAAATAGTAAAGAGTGGAGATGACCCTGGCTGGTGGCACAGTGGATAAGGCCCTGGCCTGTGAAGCCAAAGGTCGCTGGTTCGATTCCCAGTCAGGGCACATAACCAGGTTGCACATCAGGTCTCCAGCCAGGTCCTTAGCTGGAGGCAGGTGAAAGGCAACCATATATTGATGTCTCTCTCCCTCTCTGCCTCTCTCCCTTCCCCTCTCTCTAAACGTAATAAAATAAAATCTTTAAAAAAAAAGCAGTGGAGACGTAAAAATAATTTATTCTGCATGAATAACTGTTTTAAAAGATCCACTAGCCAAATTCACCATGTTCTAGTATTAATTTCCCTCTCTAATCTTATCTCGCACCTCCCTCCCCCCCGGCTCTCCACGCTCTGTGGTGCACCGAGCTTTGTACTGCACTGGAGTATTCAGGCCCCATTTTCCTTTTAGAAGCCAAGAACGTCAGTACCTCCCCCTTCCCTGCTTACTTTACTGTTCTTTTTTTTATGATGCAACTTGTTTAAATAGAGCTCTCCTATTTATTCTCCAGTGCAGGCACCCCTGTCTCACTTTAAAGATACCTATGGGAGTCTACTGACTGGAATGTGAGATCCACTAAACCAAAAGCCATCTCTCTTTCCCTGTTAGTATTAGAATGAGAATGCTTTAGCATGGCTCTTTTTTAAAAAGTTTCAATGCATTCTTTTTTTTTTTTTAAAGATTTTATTTCATTATTTCTAGAAAGAGGGGAAGGGAGAGAGGCAGAGAGGAAGAGAGACATCAATGTATGGTTGCCTTTCACCTGACGCCAGCCACAGATGTGACTGGAGACCTGGTTTGCAACCTGGTTATGTGCCTTGGCTGGGGGATCGAACCTGCGACCTTTGGGTTCGCAGGCCGGCACCTTACCCACTGTGCTACCAGCCAGGTCAAAGCATTCTTAAAAGGGACTCTTTCGGAAAAACATATTAATTAATGTGATAATGTATAAAAATAAGTATCTGTGGCATGTTAAACATTTTAAGGTCTATATGAATCTAAAACCTTAAAATTAAATTCATTTAAAATATAACAGTAGTCATTAATTGATAGGCTTATTCACCATGCATCATATGTAAAATACATTTATAGGAATGATAGACATTCTATTTGTGTGTTCAGTGTTTGACCTACAATAATTTCACTTTTCGTGTCTATTTACATTTTTGACTGTTTGAAACAGGTGAAAAAATGCATCCAGCATCTGAAGACTCCAGTTATAAACTAAATCCTCCGTGTTAAAATTAAGGCATTTCTATGATTAAATAACACTTAGACATCAGCGATTATCTACTTAGAATTAAGTGGAAACAGAAATAGACCAGATATGAACAGACGCTAGAAGAGTGGTTCTCTCTCCCTTTGCCTACAGAGCCTAACTTGTAAAGTAATTCTACTGTATAATTTTGTCATCTTTATTGAAACACAGTTATGTCTAATTCAAAATATTTAAGAAGAAGAAAGTTTTAACTAATATTTTCCCATAGAAGTTACAGTATTGGTTCCTCACGCCACAGCGAATAAAAATATATACAGTACTAGATGCACCCACAGAGCTAAAAACGGACTCTCAGTTATGGGAACTATCTCAGGCTTCTTTTTTCTCTTAAGATTTTATTCATTTATTTTTTAGAGAGAGGGGAAGGGAGGGAGAGTGGGAGAGAAACATCAATGTGTGGTTGCTTCTTGTGTGCCCCGAACTGGAAACCTGGTCTACAATCCAGGCATGTGCCCTGACTGGGAATCGAACCAGTGACCTTTTTGTTCACAGGCTGGTGCTCAATCCACTCAGCCACACCAGCCAGGGCCTCAGGCTTCTTTCTGATAAACCACCTGAGTGAAAACTAAATGGCAAAGGTGCTAGAAAGGATACGTATACAGGCCCATAATTCAAACTGTGCCATGCTTTTACATTATACGATCATGGTTCCATTACTTTCTCCTTCCCTAACTGTTCAACAGCAAGCAGAACCATAAGGCCACAGAGAAAGCCCAGCAAAAACAAACTGCTGGATGGAATCATTGAAATCTCTGCAGTGTTTCCGTGGCTAAGACTTCATTGTTGTGAGCATCTGGGAACTCAGGGGGCTTATTTCTGTGTTTTGCTCTAAGGCCTGCTCTCTATGCATTATACTTTTTCTAACTAAACAATCTTACACCTACCCACTATTTTCTATAGTGTTTTTATTTCTACACACATTGGCCACAGAGAATTGTTTTTTTCTGTTTGTTCCTAATGCTGGACCAGGTTTACCAAGGAATTATTCTTTGATATCTCAAATGAATGAGAACTTTTCTGTAAGATCAAGTGAATTGGCAATAAAGTTTGCCAATTAATGTTTGATTAATATCCATATAGATACTATTTTCTGGGTACCTATTGTATCCAGGGCACTTCGTAGGTTTTAAATCTAAACTCAACAAAATGGGTATCTCTAGTGTCTTCGATTAACAGGCTATGAAGGCTCAAAGGGGCTAAGTATCTTACATATTTTCACAGAACTAGCAGATGAAAGTGCCGTGATTGGATATTTACGTGAATCCAAATTTCATGTCCATTGTACTGCATTGCTTTCCTCTAATAAGCAGTTGGACTATCACTGGAGGAAAGTCTCTGCCTCTGACTTGCAGAGGTGAGGGACTGGCTCTTCTACACCCCAGTGCCCCTCAGCTTCACTGTCTTGCTGGTTCTGTTCCATGGGGTCCCCCCATAGACAGGGGCTTCCTTTCAGTATGCAGAACTTCAACTGAATAACTTAAAATGAGAACCAGAATTCTCATAGAGTGGTTTTAGAGAAGATATCTTCCTTTGACACCATGATTATTTGCTTTTGTATGGCAGGCAATATGATAGAAGAATCAGGTTATACTTTGTGCATGGGAGTACTTAATTAAAAAGTCTATTCTAATTAAAAGCTTGTGGGAGTAGGGATTGAGTGAAACTATTTAAATTACAAATTCCTAATAGTTCCAGAATTCATTGTAATTTGATGCTTACAGCTATAATTTGGTGTATGAGAAAGTACCCAGAGTGCTGAATAGTGGATCACAGGTGCCAATGTTTGTATGCTGTTTATGGTTATTATGCACCTTAGATATATAGATAATGGGTTGAAGAAAATGTTTTAAATTAATGCTAAAAATGGGTCTCATATTTTAATATCTAAGTCGAAACCATCAAATCAGACCATTAGGTATATGGATTCTATGTTATTTACTTGTGGCTAAAAAAGGAGAAATGGGGAATGTACCACATAATTCCTGTTTTGTTTTTTATGTTTGTGTATTGAATCTATTGTTTTGATTTAGTGTATTTGCAGGCATTATTATACATATTTATTGGTAATATAGAATATATATGAATAGATCTAGAGTTTAGCTTTTATTCCATGTGTAAAACTAGAATATTGTATGGTTTGATCATTTACTTTAAAAACTAATAAAATTTGTTCAATAACAATCACATTACACAACAAGATTTTATATTAGAAGATGGCATACAAATTAGACAATTTCAAATTGCCTAGTTAGTTGACACCAGAAATACAATTATTTCATTATGAGAAAAATATGTGAAATCATTAATAAGGAAGTATGCTAGTGAAAGGTATCATATGATATGCAAGTAGAGAAATATTCCAGTTTTGAATCTAATACCCCTGTAAAGACCTTTTATGTATCTTTTGCAAAAAGGGTTTAACTAAGTCACATTTCCAGTTGGAAAGTTGCTTTATTAAAAAAAAACAAAAAACATCTATTTGTTAAAACATATCTAGACAATTAGAATCTAATGAAGTTTGCTGCTTTTACAAAATAGCACATTTATTAGTATAGTTTTCCCTACCCTAGAGCTGAGGGAAATATTAATGTAATAGAGAGTAAACATATAAGACCCTATTTCTAGAAAGTTTAATATTTACTTAAAATTAGGTTAATATGAAATATAGTAGCTCTAAGCTTCTCTCAACATAATGTCCTAATCATGTGAAATAGAGAAAGCAAAACAAGTGATGAAAACAAATGTTAATGATTCATGTGATATTTGATAAGACAGCGAAAGGAAGTCCAAATAAAAGCAAACAAAGAGGAACAGATGGAAAGAATCTTTGTCAAGTCATAACCCCTCTTCTAAAACCCCCTAAAGAAGTTAATTAAAGAAAATATTGTTCCTTGCTTTTTTTATAATTTTATATTTAGAGTAAGAACATTTTGCTACTGCTAAAGCAATGAAGCAGAGACACAAAGTCTACATCTAGTATGAGAAATATTTGAAGAGAGATTGATGTTCAGCATTGGCCCTTTTATAAGATACTAAATAAATCACATTTCTTCTCATGAAATGCAGACAATATCAGTATAAGTGATTTTCCAGAAGTCATATTCAAGAGTGTGTCTAATATTAAAAGTAAAAACTGGAAAAGTTGCAACAGATTTTCAATTTTATATAACTTAGGATAACAGCTACAGAACCTGAGGAGGCTCAAGAGTTGGGTCAAAGTGAGAGAGGACTAGAACTCAGGTACTTTTTGAACAGTTCCTCCATAAGTATTTGATTCTATTCTACATAGTGGTACAGGCTTTGTCTAAAAGAATACAATAAGACTATTTTGTCTGTACAATCCCAATAGAATAGTATAAGCAGTGACTAATGGATTATCTAATAGACCAATATGACCCTTAATGAATGATCAATGGACCAATGAGCTTACTTGAAATCAGAGTAGGTAATGTATGTGTTGTTTTTTTTTTAAACAAGACTAGTATGAAGTACAGGTCTTGATTGTGGCTAATACAGAAAACAAATATAATCAAGAACTTGTTTTATGTATTTTTCAGTTCTCTTCAGAGAAGAACAGTCTCATTTATAACATTTTATGAGAACAGAAGATCACCTGAAATTATAGTATGCAGGTTAAAATGTAACTATGTTTTTAGACAAAGAGTGAAAGTGAAACCCTGCCCTTTCCATGCCAGGAACTTCGTGGCAACCCTAGGTACACACAGGAAGCAAGGACAGACAGTGAGCTTCTGCAGTTGGACAATTTGAAGCCAGAAGAATTAGAGTCCAGGTGCTGTAAGGCTAGAAGGGGTCATCCTTGGGCAAGCTGATCTAATCACTACATTCTCAATGGGAAACTAAATAGATGTAAGGAAGGAAGAGTGTGATGAGAAGACATATCAATAACTACACTTATGTATGGTTAATCTCACCTAGCTTGGTGTTAACTCCAACCCTAGGCAAAAATACTTTTCCCAAATTGCTAGATCTGTTTCCAACATCTTAGTTCTGAGAAGTGACATTCTTGTGAGTATCTTAAAAAAGAGATCTTTTGCCTGGATTTCAAGCTCAACTGTGATGTTATGCTCTCTGCAGACAAAGAGGAATTTACTACCAAAGATTAAGATAATCCTTCCTTACTGGTTATGAAAGACCTTTTATTCTGTAACTCAAGAATCTTCCCTAATGGGGGTTAAAAATCTGAACTCTGTAGTTCTATGAACTAATATCACTTGAGAACTAAATGTTCTTAACACCATACCTCTGTGACCACAACCAAGCAAAACTGATTTTATAAAATCATTATAAACTATCTACTGTTCAAGCAATAGGGAAAGTTGTATGCTTCATGTTAAGAAATGGTCCCTCAGACAGAACTTTTAGTCATAAACATTCAACCTATACTCATGTATAGGTTTGGATCTCATACACAGTGTTGTTAGAACTTAAGTGTTGTTACAAACACTTATCATTCAATTTAAGTTCATCTCCCCCAAGATGTTGTCCAGACACCAATTACAGAGCTTCACAATCCTAGAGAAGTTTATTAAAGGCTGGCTATAATCTCCTGAACAGCAGATAACATGCCACATGACCTTGTATATTCCTAGCACTTTGGGCATTGCCCAGAAACTGGCAAGTGTTCAATAAAAATATATGGAAGGAACTATTAAAACAAACATCAAAAATGAGGTGATGATGAATATTATAAGCCTCTGGATATTATGCCTTGAGAAGAACCCAACCTCACGTGGTTAAGTATACTGGCTTAGACTAACTATGAAGAAACATCAATGCAAAATGAGAAACATTCTATTAGACTGAATTACTCAAAAATGTCAATTTCATAAACTTTTTTTTAACAAGCCTAAGAAATGCTCAGGATAAAGGAAACTAAAAAGAAAGGATAACTATATATGATATGTGATCCTACCTTGGACTCACAAATGCTATTTAATAAAGCTATAAAGGGCATGATTTGTCAAATGACAAAATTCAAATGTCAAAGTCAGATTAAATCAAACTTGTGTCAATGAAATATTTACTGAGCTGTTCAATATACTATGTTTATGTATAAGTAAATTTTAAGTAAATACCCCATGGAATATGTATGGTAAATATAACAGGTAAAAGATCAGGATTTATACATCTTACTCTCAAATAACTCAGAAAACATAATGCAGAGATAGAAAATTATGAAATACATGGGAGCAAAATACTAACAATAAATGGATCTCATTAAACATAAAACTTTTAACACCTTTTTGAACTTTTATAAATATTTTTCAAATTCAAATTTAAAACATAACAGTTTACCTAAATGAAATAAAATTTTAATACATCATCAATATCAAGTATTTATTAGTGTTGAAGTTTAACACCCTTCACTACCTACATATACTGTTTCATTGATTAAATGGGTGATATTCTCATGGTTAATATGTTTTCTACTTCACAATATGGCCTTTTAGAAGTCCTATTCCAGTGTTATAGAGTAAGAAGATGCTTAGTGGTTTTCTTAATAAGAGTACTTCAGAAAAGACAGGTTCAGATTTAAGGAATTTACTGGACTGAGGGAGTGGTTATAAGCTACATTCCGGTCTATTGGTCCATTATGTTCTGGTGGTAAATTTACAGTTTTAAAGTTTATGAAGTTTGCCTAACTGTATTAGCAGTTAGTTGGGACTGTGTATGCTAACGTGCATTTTTGGTATAAGGAAATTACTGTTTGTTTAGCTGAAACAACAAAAAAAGCACAGATCTGTTTAAAAGTTTTGGTTCTGTGAATAAATAAAAATTATATTGCTAGTAGTCCTTCTTTGGTAAAGTGTTTGTGTGTGTGTGTGTGTGTTTGTGTTCTAATTAGGTATTTATTAGTAAGAAGCAAGAAACCATCAGAGTGGTTAATGTACCAGCAAGTGAGAAAGAGGTACTTTGCTCTGAGGTTACCTTGTCCTGACTAGAAGGTGAGCCCTCCTAACTTCAGCAATGTGAAACAGTAAAATCTCAATGCTTTCTCCACTCTTCCATTCATTTCTGGGGAAAAGAAGACTAAGAAACAGAGATGGAAGGATATAATTATGTGAAGATATATCTGGATCTGAGCGATAAATAGACAAATTATCTCCTATGCCTAATTTTAAAAAAGCATAGGGAAAAAAAGTGATGCCTTGTTTGATAAAACAGGTACTGCAGAGAAGGAAAACACGATCCTTCAAATCAAGCACATCTTTTAGAACTGTAAGAAATAGGCAACATCCACAGTGAATAAAACCAAGGTGGCAGTTCGAAGGGCAGCTCTTGTCAGAACCTAGTTATTTTCTTTAATGTTTGGAGGAAAAAATTATTCTTTTAAAACTATAGCATTTTCTGTTTTCTATGGCATGACTAACTCAATAATTTTAATATAGTTATATTTGCTTAGGAAAAGTACCAATTGTGAGTGAATGAAGTTCTAAATCTCTAGAGCTTTACTTAAAATATTTATACACGGCTGAACCAAAATGCTGGTATACAAATGTCAAACTTTAACAAAATATCTCAATTTTTCAATAAATGAGAAGATTTTTTTTTTTTTTTTTTGACTGAGGAAATGACATTTTTTGATTCCCAGCCAGAGCACATAACCAGGTTGCAAGCCAGGTCTCCAGCCAGGTCTATAGCTGAAGGCAGGTGAAAGGTAAATATTCATTGATGCTTCTTTCCCTTTCTTCCTCACTCCCTGCCCTTCTCTCTAAAAATAATGAATAAAACCTTAAAAAATATATATATATACTTAAAAATATTGTTTAAAGAAATGACATTTTGTGGGGATTAGCTTTTCTTTATACCTTATCTAATAGAATCATCAAATATTTAGACAGGGTAGGGGTGGGAATAGTAATATGCTGTAGAACTATTAAATAAGGTAGCCCTAGGTGAGCCAAATTAAAAAATTATGTTAGGGATCAGTTCAGAGATGTGTAAAGTTACATGACAGAGATAGACTAGCAAAAAATAAATAAAGGAAAATATGTTGACAGAATTAATGATCATATTTAAAGCATGAATATGAGAATTGGTAAAAGGTTTGTCCAGAAATATAGCTCAGAGGAAGCTTTGGCAAATGCTCCTTAAGCAACCAATCAGAGATGAATGTGGACATCTGTTCTACTCTTAGAAATAATCCTGAGTCCTTAAAATATTTAATTTATATAATGGTCCCTATTATATCCCATTCTCTCAGGGAGCTTGACAATTTTATTTTCTGCATAGTCCTTTGTGGTAGAAAACCTCTAAGATGGCCAGCAATGCTTCCTGCCCCCTGGGGGTCATGTCCTGTGTGATCCCCATGACCTTGAAGCATGGATTATATCTAGTGATTGCCTTCTAATGAAGGGAATATGGCAAAACTGAAAGGAAGTCACTTCAAAGATTCAGTTATAAAAAACAAAAAAGTATAACTTTCCTCTTGTTGGTAGACACACTTTCTTTCTTTCTGGGTCCTTTCCCTCACCTGATCTGATGTTTGAAGTCATTTGATATGCTGCAATACATAAATAATACTCCTTCCTTTCTAAAAAGATGGGCAGGTCAATGACACAGGGACATTTTTCAGTTCTTATGGCTTCCAGTGCTTTAATATACCTTTGTTTGCTTTCCTTTGGAAAACAGAGCCAAATGTGGATCATGTGAACTCCCCAAACCTCCTTGTAAGTTCTCCTGGAAGCTCGCCTGCATTTCAGGGAAGCAACAAAACCAGCCTACGTGCTTCCCAGTACAATATTTCCTATTTTACTATATCAAAATAATTTTTGAAAAGCACTTGCATTTTGCTGTAATCTTCTGCCTTTCAAGTTGTATTTGCTACAACTGGAATAAGTTATTTAAATCACATATTTTCATATTTTAAAAAGTTATTTTGTCTTTTAAAATAGAGATATTATATATTTTTTACTTATTGGGATATTTATAGATGTAGATCTATATATCTAGATATAATATATATTAAGTTATATTTTTTCACTTAGTATAGAATATCTATATCTATCCATCCTGTAGTAAATTGTATTACTTTAGGGTACTTTTATTCTACTGGGAATAATAGGTTTTTCTGGAAGATTGATAATTTTATTTTATATTATATAGTGGCCATCTCAGAAAAAAATAATAAACTCAATAGTTTAATCCTTATATTAAACTTATTTCAGAATGATGATTATGATTACATAAGATCACTTGGTGCCATGTGACAAAGGTAACCATCCTGGATATTGTGTGCTCCATACTGTTAAAGTTCTACTATTTCACGAGCTACCACTTACTAAACAAAGAAAATAAACAAAAAGAAAAGACGGAAAAAATTCTAGACTTTTCTATTAAAACTATGTAGAAAAATATTTTTTAAATATTTTTATTTTAATTTTTAAATTATATTTTATTGATTATGCTATTACAGTTGTCCCAATTCAGAAAGCAGACAATCTTTTTAATATCCTTCAGAATCTTTGGCTCAGTAGTGGTAATTGGTCAAATTCAATTTTGGCTAAATCTTTTATGCTACAATATTTGAAGCTGTTGTTTATTGTATCACATGTTTTGCAATGGAACAGACATAATTATTTTCAAATTAATCAGAAAAATTAACCAAACAGCCACAAACAATAACAAATGTAAGATACTAAATGCTTTCTAAAATGGAAAGCATAAAAAGGATGAAATGTACTATCACAACTATATGCAATGCTAATAGATAACTTTACACTTTACAAATTGTCTCTGTAGAAACAAAGAATTTCAGGAATCATCTGAGCACTCTGGACTAACAATTTGTTTATTGTAAGTTCCAATTTACTCTCAGCATATATTAAATTCCATGATTGCCAAATTTCTTTAATATGATTTTAAAAAATAAACACAGGGACTCTACAAATAAACATTTAAAGTATATCATTATAAATGTGCATATATTTAGAAAGAAGATAAATGCTGATATATGTATATTTCATGCCCGCTGTGAAATTCTGCCCTAGGTCATGGTAACATAGGCCACTATTTCCATTAAAATTAATAGCTTGTGGCAGTGGTTACTGTCAGTATTGCCTTATTTTCCCATCATTAGCAATTGTGATATGAATAAAATTAACTGATGTCACCATGTAGATGATTATTATATCCTAGATTGAGTTTAGTTTCGAGAAGCATTATGAATTTAAAGGAACTCATCCAGGATTATGCCAAAACTACTTCATAATAAATCTTTATTTTCTTACCATATTACTCTTAAAAAAAATTTCTTTTTTGAGATTTTATTATTTTTAGAGAGAGGTGTAAGAAGAGAGGCAGAGAGGGAGAGAGACATCAATGTATGGTTGCCTTTCATCTGCCTCCAGCCAGGGACCTGGCTGAAGACCTGGTTATGTGTCCTGGCTGGGAATCAAACTATCAACCTTTGGGTTCGTAGGCCAGCGCCTTATCCCTGTGCCACCAGTCAGGG
This sequence comes from Noctilio leporinus, assembly GCA_004026585.1. Taxonomy (NCBI): domain Eukaryota; kingdom Metazoa; phylum Chordata; class Mammalia; order Chiroptera; family Noctilionidae; genus Noctilio; species Noctilio leporinus. Next base: position 11,239 of record PVIW01000252.1, read on the forward strand.
CAGTACTCTTACTTTTGGGGCTAATTCACAGTTGCACTTGAACAAAAACAAATGGTTCAACCAAGAAAGCCTATATTATTTTAATGTCCCTGGTTCATTTTAATAAGACAGAATTCAGTTCCATCACTTTTTTAAGAAAACTTACATAGTATAAGAATATTAACTTATAAGTCTTGGATAATCAGTCTTGCCTATTTTTCCATCAGGTCTTTGGTAGCATCATGGGGCCTGAATGAATAGGTCACAGCCTTAGCCTTTTTCACGGGTTCTTTACTAGTCCAGTGCTTGCATGAGGATTCTCTAAATTCTGAAAATCTAACCAGACATTTCACAGCTTTATTACCAAGTGCCTTATGTACTGAAAAATCATGATGGTTGTAAAGCTTAAAATATAATGTCAGACTAGAATTATTTTGGTGTAACACACACTTTGTTTTGATAATTCAGAAGGCTATTGCATGAGTATTTGTTCTTTATTTACCAAGTCTAAAGAATAAGAGTAATTTTTACCTTCATCAAAATAAGAATGTATTACACTGTTCAAATGATTGCAAAGAATATCTATGCATCAGAGGAAAAAGCTCACAATGAAAGTAAATTATTGTTGCCTTTTTGTTTATGATTCTATTCAATGTAGTTTGATTACTTGAAAGGACTGATATTCAACATATTGCCATATGAAACAATATCATGAAAAATACATGTCTCTTAATGCAAGAGTTGAACTGACAGTTTGTCATAGGTAAGATCTGCAGAATCAACAAAGATGCAAAATAAATAAGCCAAAATATGAATTATCTAATATACTACTGTGTATTTTTTAGCATTCTCTATTCTAATATTATGTATATAAGATAGCACTGTAAATTTTTCAGTCCCAGTTTTAGTACCTTCACTTTAATGGACAAAATTCTCACTAGTGATCCATCCTTTCTAACCCTCATAAAAAGAGCTAGATTATGTTTTCTCTATTTTAAAAATACGTCATTTATTACAAATAAAAATGATATAAAATGTTAATGGGGCTTCTAACCTTTCAGAATAATGACAATATTAGAGTATGGAAATAATTCCCATTTTCACCATTAGGCTTTAATATTACCCCATGTTATACCTCTTGTCTGGCCTTCGTGTTCAAACAGCCTCACATTCAAACTCCAATTCCATATTCACGTAGGTGCTACTCTACCATTCTCTAGATGCCGTGTCACATCAGCCTTCATGGTAACAAAGCCAAATCATTTAGTCCACTCTGGATCTCTTTCCCAGATTATGTATTTCCAAGTACAAACCACTGTTTTCCTTTTTCAAGTTCTACAACATTTCCCCTTGTATTTCCAGTGCACCTTCCTACTCTAAACCTAAAATTGAGTTCCATGGGAAAAAACTTGAATAAAATATTACTACCTATAATGTTCGTTTTTAAACAAAGAAACATACGTAGATGTGTTTTGCTCTGTTAAATTTGTTTTATATAATTAATGTAATGTATAAAAATTTCATATTATTATAGAAATAAAATTTGGCTTAGTTTCTACCACCTCCTGAACAACATTAGACACTCACAGTTTTATCAATAGAAATTAACTCCACCTGTGTTTTATTAGAATTATTTCTGAATCATTATATTAGGTTATGAGTTAGTTAGAAAAGATATAATATCTTTTGTATTTTTTTCTGGCTCTAGCACTTAAATGTCGATGCATTTGCTAAAGTGAATTGGTTACAACAGGTGGATTTAACAAGAACTGGTCGCAACACTGTGCCAAAATTCATTCTATGAAACATTATTATCTTTCAATAAACTGATTTTGTAGTCAGATGATTTTAGAAAATGCTAAATTAACTGCCCAATTAAATGTATGGAAATTAAGGCAAGACATGTTCCCATTTTTTATTTTAATGCAGGGCTTTTAAAGTATTTAAAATACTAAACATGGACTTTTAAAATTTAAGAGAATATATATCTTTTTAAATGACAGTCATTTTTCACAGGCAGCTATTTTAAAATTTTGTTTCCCAAACTGTTCATGCAATGATGACTCTCAGCAGAGGACATTGATGGCATATTGGCAGTCATAATGGAGGAGCATGTTCATTTATTTCTTTTATTCCACACTGAAGTAAATGTTTTATATAGTTGTGATGATCAAAGAGGTTTGAAGAAGGGAGATCAGGTGAAAATATATGCGTGAAAATAAAGAGAATAGTAATCCTGGCAAATATAGATTAAATTTAATCATTTGGCGCTTCTAGAACTATTCTTCATTATATCACTTTATAGTTTTTTATTTATTAGCATAACCATATCAAAATAAAAACCTCTATAAAGAGAGAAGAGACAATACCACATTAAAAAAGACACTAAAGTTAAAAGTAGAGAAACAAACAAAAAAAAGATGTCTGATTTTATATATTCACGTAAGTTTGTCACATTACTAACTCATTCAGAAACTGGAAATACTGCCAATAGTAAAAAACAATAATCAGTCATTATTTTCATCTTTTGGAATTCTACACATTGATCACATTTAGTATTACTAGAATTTCATACATGCTTGTTCCCTAACATTTCATGTAAAAGCACTCTAAATGTTAAAATAGAAGACTATAGTTTTGTAATAAAAACATAAAATTTTACTTTGATTAAGTATAAATTTTCAACATTAAGAGGATAATTAGGTTTATGCATCTCTTTTCTTTTGTAAAAATAATATGTAAAGGAGCCTACTGAGTTGTGATCATTCACAGCCTTTCTATGTGAATTTTTGGGTTTAAGTAGATGCCTATGTGCTAATTTTCTCACAAAAGAAAAGAATCACACATTGAAATAATCTTCAAAACAAGGCAACCAAGAACTGCATTTGAGATCAAAGTGGGAAAATGCCTGACAACTAAATATTTAAACATTAATTTAGGAAATCAACTTGTGGACATCAATTTGTATTTAAAAATACCTAGCTTAACTGGCACTTAAGTATACTAAGTATATAAATCTCTTTTAAATATTCGCCTAGCTTTTGCATTTATTTATAACTACTCCAACATTAATTTTCATAACATTTTTGCTGCATAGATGAATGCTGCAAGTAGTTTTGGAACTCGTCAGCTGAGAGATTTGTTGTGGGTGTGAAATTATGATCAAAATGAGATTTGTGCTATGTTAACACAGCAGTTGATATTCTTTACTGTCTTTACAAGTCTTTTGGATGGATGGTCTCTTGGCGTGTTAGTTATGGTTTACTGATGACCAATTCTATGACCTGGGTTTGGACTTGGCAATGGTAAGGTTTTGAGCACCACCACTGAGAAAGTTATTGTCTAATTTGAACCCAAATGAGTTCAGGGCAATGGGTCCCCTGTCCTCATTTACTCTATCAGTAGGTATAACAAGGAGCAGCAAGTCATCAGTTGACTTTTGTCTACATTTTTAAATGTTATGTTATTAATATGATTTGAGAGGCTGACAGAAGGCAGTAATTAAATGGTGGACTGTCTGGGTGTCAAAAAAAGAACTACATATGGGTGGTTACAGAATGGACAGGGGGATGTTAAGAAAAATAAAGGAAATACAGAAGCCAAAGAACTTATATGCATGACACATGGACACAAACTAAGGGGGGCACTGCTGGAGGGAATGCGGGGTGCAGGGTGGAAGGGGACAAAGGGGGAAAAATTGAGACAAGTATAATAGCAAAATCGAATAAAATATATATTTAAAATGTCCTTGTAAAATGACAATGCAAGATCTATAAATAACAGAGTAAAATGACATGGAGAAATCGTTTTTTATAACCACATTTTGATTCTGATACTGGTAACCCCTGGAAAGTTAGTGCAATTACATTGCATCTCAATCAAGTCTTATCTGGGAAAGAAAAGAATTATTAAATTTTTCTTCTGAAATATAGACCACAAATAAGTGAGTGGTATGCCATTAATATTTTTCTTAATAATTTTAAGTATTTAAAAATACATTTTATTATTTTTGGAGAAAGGGGAAGGCAGAGAGGGAGAGGTGACATCAATGTGTCACCTGCCTCTGGCTATGGACCTGGCTGGAGACCTGGCTTGCAACCTGGTTCTGTGCCCTGACTGGGAATCGAACCAGCGACCTTTGAGTTTGCAGACCTGTGCCTTAACATTTTCTTTTTTATTGCCAGATTTACCTCACTCTTTTCATTTGTTGAGACTTGGCTACACTAACCAAGATCAGTTCTGAATTCTTTAAGAAATATAAGTCTAGGAGCTATCTTATATAATACAACAACCCTTTAAATTAAAGTACCTCTATTTCTCATTCTAATAATTTAAGAAGTATAATTATAAATTAATACATTTAAAAAGTGGGCACTTTTAATTATGTGCAGTAGACATATCATTTTCACGCCTGACACAACCAGATTAATCTGAACTACATACATTTGAAGGAAGATGTGCACAGATGGGCCTCAAAATACTTCCTAAGGATGTGTTGATTCAGAGTAGTTAAGAGAAGTAATTTTGTTTATTCTGAAAAGCTAGGAGAGCTACTCTCTTTACTTGAGGCTTAATTGCTATTTTCAATTTGGTTTACACATAAATATCTGATATACTACTAGTTTTTTTTTTTTTTTTTAATTGAGAGAACTTTTTTTCTATTTCTCAGAAACTAAGTAAATATCTTGTTTAGACTTTGCGAGTATTTTGCAAAAAATCTGTAATTTTACATAAAAATGAGTATTTTGAGTTCCCTCAGAAAACAAAAGTGACAGTACTGAGATTATGGTCCCATTTGGGCAACAGTTGGCTGGAACCCAGAACTGTCTGCAGGGTTTACAGAGAAATGTACTTTCCATTCCTGTTGTTTCCCGTGTAATCTATTCTCATTTGTAAAATTTATCTTGCTTCCCAACCTTTTAACCAAGGATAGGCTTCAACTGCGACATTTCATATGATTTTTCTAGAGAAATTTATAAAGACTATTATAAACCATTAAAAACAAAGACAATGAAATTATTAATACCAGTAAATATCATTTTATCATGAAAATCAAATAATTCATTCTTAATCTGTTAAAATGGGAATTCTATAAGTAATTGTAAAACCAAAGTACATAATATCAAAGTTAAACACAGCACACCTGATTTTATAAGGGAATAATTTATTGTTTAAAATTTCCCCATCCAGTGCTCTTTCTCCCAGGGAGAAATAAATAAAGAATGAGAGTCAGATCCAATAACTTGTAGCCATCATTCATTGTTTTATAGGTGTAATTAGTAAGCTTAAGTGGAACTATGTTTGGAGATTTACTATCTCTGGAGTATGATTATATATGAATTAGAAGAGTCTGTAGCTACTCTACATTATATGAAAGTACAAACTATGTTAAGAGAAATTTGTTAAAATAAAATAAAAAAACATTAAGAAGCTATAATGTTTCCATCTTAAATGAGTCAAAAATAGTTGATCTTTTATTTCATTCGAAAAGAGGTGACTAACCATACAGAATACATAGCTGCAAATAAATCTCCTTAAGCCACACTGTTTAACTTGACATAAATATTTCAAGTTACACTCTGTCATTCATTTTTTTAAAGTTTTGGAAAATCTGGTAAATATAATTTTTATTTTCTACCTTAGAACACGGTAAAAGAAAAAGGATGTGCTACTTAAGAAAAAATATTTGTTGGCTTAGAAAAATTTTTTCATTCAATAATGTGTAATTTTTACCATATAAAAATACTACTATAAATACCATTGCATTAAATTTGTGCATAAATGTTATAATAGCAAGTTCTTATTATCAGTTAAACTCTACCTGGCATCATTCTAAGTTTTTTATATAGATTACAAGAGTGTGTGCACGCACACACTTAAATTCACTTTAATCCCTGTACAATTCTATGAGGTGGATATTATGATCATTATCTTATAGATTAGGAACCCCAATAATCAAAAAGTTTGATTTATATACTCAGTGTTATTCAGATAATAAAGAGCTGTGTGGAGGCTGGAAACCATCTAGTCTGATTCTAGAATCCATACATTCGTATGGACCATGGACCATGGACACACTGTGTTTGTGTGTGGGTGTAGGTGTACTAATACAAAATTAGATGCCCTTTCAATTACGATGGGATAAAAATATAAGTAATAGAGTAGGCCTCAGCAGTTCAAGTGAGTTAAGTCACCAGGGTCACAACACTAACAAAAGGATTGACACTGGACTATGGTTCTCAATCTAGCAGCGCTCTCCCTGGTCTGAATCATTTTAATGTTAACTGTAATCCTTTAGAAATCAGTTACTATAACAAATTATCAAAGTTAATGCTAAAGAAAATCTGTGTTGGCTTTTATTTTATAACTGATTAATGATAATCTTTGTAACCTAATAGATTTACTTTTTCTTTTTACAGTAGAAAAAATTTCATGAGAATTTAAAAATTCTGAGAGCAGCTGCAGGGCTAAGAAATACCTGTTACCTAATGAAAATGCCTTTTAACTTCCCTAAAGGTAAATCTTACAGAAAACCAGAGTGAATTTAATCAATTTTATCACATGCTCAAACTTTACATGGAAAAAACTATATATTTGCATTTTGAATCTCAATTCTTATACATTAATGCCACCCTAATTATCTAGTTTAACATTTAGCCATTTATAGACACTTCATAAATTAACATGAGATAAAAGATTGATGTCATGTCAGAGCAAGGTATGTGGAATTCAAGTGACTCAGAGATCCTGCCTTCACAGTTTGAGTCTAAGCAAGGGGGAAGGAAGCAGGGTGGGGGGAGCTGGGTGAAAAAGGTGATGGGATTAAGCAAAAACAAAGCAAAACAATAACAATAATGAAAAGCTCAGAGACAGACAAGGCTATGGTTAATAACAGAGGGAAATGGGGGTGAGGGGAGGCAGGAGAGGGTAAAGGCAGGGAGAAATGGTGATGGAAAGACACATGACCTGGCGTGGTGAACACAAAACACAGATGATGTATTATAGAACTGTACACCATAAGCCTATATAATTTTATTAACCAATGTAAGCCCAATAGGTTGAATAAAATAAATTAAGTAAACAGTTGCTGTACTTCTATATGCCTCAGTTTCCTCAATAGCATTAAATGTATATGCCATGAAGATGAACAAAGTAATGTACAAGACAAGGCTGAGCAAACTTCAAGTTACTTTAGGAATGTTAGCTGATGTTCTTTATAAAAAGTATTTTATTTTTTGATGCCCTTCATTGCTCAATCAAAATGAACACTTTTAACAGATGAACAATTTCCCATCCCTTAATATCTTTTTAACTTCTGGGCTCTCTTTTCATACTTTTACTCAGTACTCTTGAATATATATACCATTTGGCACTTGTCGAAATTTTAGATTTCATCCTTTCCAAGGCACGGCTGTTGATTTTCGTTGTAATCTCATAGTTGGTGAGAGGAGAAACCCCTGCTGCAGATCTCCAGCAGGCAGGTTGAGGATAAAGCTGGAACTGCATAGCTTCTGCCAGGAAATCTGGTCAGTCAATCTAGCAGTTGTTAATAATAGCAAATGGATTTTAATGGACTAATGTCTCTCAACCAGCTAAAATATTTTCAACCAATAAACCATTTCCCAACCAATTAAACATACTGATTTTTCTCATATATACCCACTTGTTACCCACTATTTCAGCCATAAAAATAACACTACCATTAAAAAATATGATCAGTCCTTTGTAAATTTTACTTTTAATGCTAAATAGTTGCATTGATTTACCAAATGCTGTGCTATATATGAGAAAGCAAATTTACACTTAGAAAAAATGTTGCTGTTGTTAAAATGATATCAAATGCTAAGTAATGTTTGTTTTTCAGCTGTTGTAAGTCTAAAGAGATTTTTTGGATGCTTCAATTATAAAAACATTTAAAACATACAAACTTGTGCAATTTTTATTTTAATGAAGATGAGAAGTTCATTAAAGAAGATAAATATTTCATTAGATGTTAAATAAAACAAAGAGATTTTTTGGCTTCTCTCAGCACAAAATTCCTTTGAAAGATTAATTAATACATGCAAATTATGCAAATTAGACCCATGCAAATATTTTATGAAGACAATTAAGGGAACCATTAATTACTGCTTTTTTTGCTTCAGTGAGATTCATTCATTTAATTTTAATTTCACTTTAACTGTTTTGATGTATAATCTTTCAGCTAAGAACTTTATCTTTCCTGGCGGGTCACTTAAACTTATAAATTTCATCAAGTGAGTGCACAGAAATCTGTAAAGATATTCTCTAGACTATGTTTAGTATCAAGAGAAATTTCTGATACAATGCACTCCCAGAAACAGGGAAACTGGAAGGGAATGTGAGCTCATTCTTGGATAAGGTTCAACTGCTGGAAAAGCAATTAATTTGCTTTGGCTGTGCTAATATAGGGGAATTAGAAAGTGTGACACAAGACAAATAGAAATAATTAGTTCTCCAAAATGATGTTCTTATTAATATGGTTCAAACAGTAGAAATAAAAAACATTATTGTGGCATGTCTGCATTCTGCTCCTAATCATGGGAGGTGGAATAATGCACCATATGCATCTTACATTTATAGTCTAAATGATGTTTTTCATTTTTTTTTGAAAGGAAAATTTAAAGCAAATGGTATTATATATCATGAATGTCTACACATATACATGCTATCAAAATTGATAACATACTTACTTCCACCATGTGTTTATGTACTAATTTTTTATTTATTTCATACAAATCCTGTAATTTAGTGAATAGGGTTTAAAATGATGGTTCTTTTATGTAATTTAAACATTTTATCACTTTTATAGCTCAAAGCATAAATGACATTTCTCAAATATATATATATTTTGTGGCCCTGGATGGTGGCTTGGTGGATTGACCCCAGCCTGCAAACCCAAATGTCGCTGATTTGATTCCCAGCCAGGGCATGTAACCAGGTTGCAAAAAAAGAGCCCTGTTGCTTTCAAATATATATATTTCAAAAAATTAGATTTATACTCCATCTTAAAGAAGCCAATCTCTATCTAAAAGATTCTTTTAGATGGCTAGAGTAGTTTTAGTGTGTAAAGATGGATGCAACAAGAAAAAGCAAGTTTTATGAATGTGAGCCACCAACTTGTATTATCAAATGGTAACCTCCAATTTTTGTAGACATTATACACATTTTTTACTCAAGATCTTGAGTCAGCAAATTAATTGGCTAAACTGGCCCTCAAAATTTCCCTTAATAATAAAGTTTTTTTTAAAAATGTATTTATTATTTTTTTAGAGAGAGGGGAAAGGATAGAGGCAGAGAAGGAGAGAGACATCAATGCATGGTTACCTTTTACCTGCCTCCAGCTACAGCCCTGGCTGGAGACCTGGCTTGCAACCTGGTTATGAGCCTTGGCTGGGATTCGAACCAGCAACCTTTGGGTTCACAGGCCAGCACCTATTCATTGCACCACCAGCCAGGGCAGTAACAAAGTTTTTAAAAAACTAAAAGCCAAACCTATTTTAAATAAAATTTTCTTAAACCAAAGATAATTATATACTACCTAAAAATAATGTATTGACCATAATGAAAAAAAATAATTTGCTAAACTGTCTAGTCATAATAATAAGTATCATCAATAAAATACACACACCTGGTCCATAGCACTTTTCTCTGTCCTGCAGCTAGTCACTGTTAGTACAGGGTACTATGAAAAGTTGTAAGTGGACATATATGATTGTCAATATTTGTTGAGCTTTTAGTGTTTACTAGAAACAGATCTTAAGATCAAAGTTTCTTTCTTACAAAGGTAATCTCATATTATCCATCCTGAAATTTCTAACTTACCAAAGTTCCTTTTGCATATTTATACTGTCCACTCAGATGTCTCTTATACCTTCTAGATTAGGATCATCTCCGTGTGTCATTGATATACTCTGTTTAACCATTCTTCCATATCACTAATTATGACATTAAATCAAAATGGATCTAGTATTGATCTTTAGGACCTCCTGCTAATATGTTTCCCAATTTACAACTACTATTTAATACTAGTCTTCACACAATATTCAAGCCAAGCCAAAAACATGCTCATGAACATGCTTATTTAATTCAATTTTCCAAGTTTATCTATGCTAACAAAACATTACTATATTTCCATTAAAATCTGCTTTCAATACTTAAAAAAATGTAGTTGTACAAATGTCCATTTCCTCTCTCTAAACTTCTAAATCTAATTCATTATTTCTGATATTCCCTATCTCCTCTAAACTCTTATAGTATTGATCACTTATTATATTAGTTTTACTAGAAAAAATTGATTTCAATAAATTACAAACTAAGCCCAATTATTTTGCCTTAATTTCACTAGAAGTGAAATAAAATCATAAAACCTTTTATGTCACAACTCTACACAAATATAGAATAATGACAACCATGCTTTTGTATAAGAACTTGAAGTTTAGAAAATTAACTCTATTAAAATATACATTGAAAATAATTTTATGTAAGTAATAATTATAATGAATTACATTTTATCAATGTTTTTAAACAATTTCAAACTTAACAGCTCACTATGCCTATTTCATGTACAATTAGTTTAAATTACCTAAGAAGCCACTTCCAACAAATCCTATAGGTACACTTGAACCTTTGCAATTTAAGCATATCTACTTATATTTAAATACAAGATTTACTGCTTATACATTTTTAAATAATAAAAATTCTTATACTTAAATTAAAAATACATTTTCTAAAAATGTATAAACTATTAAGGAACTTGGAGACTTTATATTATATTTAATACCAATAACTCTGTCAAGTTAAATGAGTAGTTAACAATGACCTGTGAAAACTATGGAACATTAGCCTGTTTATTGGTTACTGCCAGCAATCAATATCACCTTTTGTTCAACTTAATCAATGTTGTCTTAAATTGATTAGCTGTATTGAAATGCTGCCAAATACCAGAAACCAGTGCCAAGAGACTAGAGTAAACTGATTATTGTTTTGTTTTGTTCATAACAATATAATACTAATATTTATTTTTTAAGATCAAATAAAATAGGTTGAGGTAGTCCCAATGGTGACTACATATTTATGAGTAAACAGTAGTCAATATGTACCGCAGGCAGTTCACATATCAGTTTTAAGCAAATGCCCCTTCTATGTTAATATTTTTAATCGAAAGCCACTCCCTTTTAAGCTAAATAAAGACATTTTTAAATATGTAAAATTAGGCTCAAGTAACAAAAAATTTTGTCAATTTCTTATAAATTACTATATTGTAAAGAAATTGTATTATAAATAAACATCATAAGTAAAGATTAATTTTCTGAAAAGGAAAAGTAAATGACATGTTAGACTAATAACTTCAGTGTTTACCAGTTGTTAGAAACTACATTACCTCAAAATAACAAGATTTAATATGAATAGCTAAAACTTTACTATGTGCCTACTAAATCCTATACATGCATTATTTTATTTAATCTTTATAATGACCTTAATCTTTATAATGACCTTATGAAGTTAAGCAATTACTAAAGAAAAAAGATTAAAAGAGGAGAGCCAAGATCTGAAGCTAAACCTAACTCCTAGAAGTTTTCAATTGCTAGATTCTACAGAGTTCTAGAGAACCTCCACTTCCGCATTAAACTTATAGGTCTTCCTATATGAATTAGAAATAAAATGTCCATAAGAAATCAAATTTGTATAATACTCTCAAAAGCTCTCAAAAGTGGTAAGTTTAAGTAGGGCTCATTTCAAGACCAGTCAGTGTAGAAGTCCTGGGATATCACTTAGTAACTATTTCACCACACACTGCAAAAGAATTGAAGAGACTCTCCAAATGTCTTATATTAAGTCAAAAGTATATTTGTGTCTGATTTTAAATTCATCATGAGCTCATTGCATTCTAATGACTGTAGATGAGACCTTTATCTAAATATGATTAATTTCTAAATTTCTTTTGTTGACACTTAATTTTCTTCCCTTAGAGTGAAATGTTTCCCAGTGTTTCTGGAAGTGTCTACAAACATTGTATAGGTATAATGGCTAATGAAAAGGTAAAAAAAATGGAAACTCCTTTTTCCAATTGTATATCATTCTTAAGCAGCTGTCAGTAGACTGTTTTATTAAACTTTTGAAGTTATTACCAGGTAATATGCTAACTATCCAAACTGAGTGCTAGGGCAAGTAGGAGAGAAATATGGAAGTCAGACAATAAAGCAGGAAAGAAGGAACAAAGAGTTGGGGGGTCATCAATCTGGAATCAAATATGAGCAACCCCACTAACATATAATACAAATGTAAGAATACTTGCTAGGCACTCTGAGCTTTAGTTATTTCACCTTTAAATTAGAACACGCAGGAAAGTTCAATAAATATAAATGCCTAATGCAACTCATTATTTTAATAAGTAAGTACTTCCACTATGTTATACCAATACATTTAAAAAATGTATTAATAGGAAATTCACTGACTATTAGGACATGTGATTCAATTTTAAAAAGCTTGAGAAAACATACGTAAGAATGACCTGCACGTTGGAGCTGTGAGTTACTAAACAAATAATGCAGTGGTCCCTCTTTTTCCCATGGTTTTGCTGTCCAAAATTTTCAGTTACCCAGGGTCAATAGCAGTTCAAACATAAGAAATGGAAAATTCCAGAAATAAGCAATTCATACATTTAAATTGTGTGCCATTCTGAGTAGCCTGACGAAATGTGCCTTCCTGCTGGTCCCGCCCCCAGAGGCAACAATTCCATTGTATAGCACATCCATACTGTATGTGCTTCCTTCCCACTTGTCCCCTAGTAGCAGTCTTGATGATCAGACTAGTTATCAGAGAAAGAAAGAGAGGGACAGAGAAAGAGAGAGAAAAACAGAGAATACACAAAACTATAATTACAGTATGTTGTTAAAACTATTCTATTTTTACTGTTGTTGTTCATCTGTTACTATGCCTAATTATAAATTAAACTCTATGTGAATGTTATGTATAGGAAGAAACATGGTTTGGTACTACCCTACATTTCAGGCATTGACTATGAGTCTTGAGATGTAGCCCCTGAAGATAAAAGGAAACTACTATAATATTAATAACAGACTTTCCAAGAGCAATATTTTAACAGTCCTAGTCTGAAAACAATCTGTAAGAATAAAAGGGTATGGGAAACAGCAACTGAAACAAGTTCTTTTCTCAATTCCCATTAACAAATGGTGTAATCCTTTGAGAAGTCATGTACCCTTGATAAACCTCAGTATCCTCTTTTGCAAAGTAGAGAGATTCAGTTCATCTTTAAAGCTTCTTCCCCATGCTAAAGCAGTAACATCATATAAGTGTGTTTGGCATATCACCAGTGTTCAATAAATATTTGTTGAGGGAATAAATAATTTTAAAATTTAACTTTGTATCTGTAAATGTCTAGGAAGCAGAAAGAAGATATTTTTAAATTAGAAAGCAAAAGGATTGTTAATATGAAGGCAGGTCTTTTATGTCTGTAAGTTGGAAGAATGTTTGGTTTTCTATGATCTGAGATCAGTCAAAAAAATTTTAAAAGCCAAACAGTTTTGATTATGGCTATTGAATGTAAATAAAAGAGATGTACTTTCAAGTGAAGTCAAGATTTTGCAAGCATAACTCAGAGATATTTTAAGATGTCAGAGGAACCGTGGTCCTCATTTCAACTGATTTAAAAATTACCTTCTGTTTTAAGAGGACAGGTTTTTACTTAGAAATGAAAACCAACAGGTACTATTTCAAAAGAGAACTTTGTAAACATTTTGGAAATTTATAACAGACATAGATAAAACAGGACTAATTCATGATGGTCCCATGTGATGGTTCATGTCTATTTATTGATAACTTAAACAATACATGGGACAATTTAATCACTTGAAATAATATGTGATACATAAAAATGCATATTAAACCAAAGAATAAAGTCTTATTTAAGAAATGTGTCAGTCCTGGTTGGTGGCACAGTGGATAAGGCACTAGCCTGGGAACCCAAAGGTCACTGGTTCAATTCCCAGCCAGGGCACATAACCAGGTTGCAAGCCAGGTCTCCAGGCAGGTCTGTAGCTGGAGGCAGGTGAAAGGCAACCATACATTGATGTCTCTCTCCCTCTCTGCCCCTCTCCATTGCCCTCTCTCTAAAAATAAATAAAATCTTAACAAAAAAAAAATTAGAGAGAGAAATGTGACTACGGTGTGTTAAAAATAAATTTATAATGAAAAATTGAGTGTAGGTGAACATTCACAAAATCCAAATTTTAGTCCCAAAAGGCAAAAAGAAAGAATTATTTGAAATGCCCTGAGAAGAATAAACAAATACTGTTAATTCAACCATCATAAACAAAAACTAAATTCTACCTGAATTTGTAATTCTGACTTTCCTAGACAGAATCTTATTATCCTTTATTTGCTCCCATTGGTCTCTCCAACTCAACTCTGAGAAGTGTCAGGATCTTAAGCACCCACAAAATCTAATATAGATCCTAATTCATCAGTGGTTGGCACAGTTCTTCAGGAATGTGACATTCTGTTGGACACTAAGAGCACCATAGTGAACATAATAGACATGGTTCTGCTGACACCTTCCAGAGAGTGTCAAGAAACTATATAGCTCAAGGAACTATAAATGCCCGGCATGCTATTGTGGAGAAGTGCAAAGTATGGGAAGAACCTCTAAGGCTTAGCTAGATCCAGGGCCAGGGCTGCTGCCTGGCCAGGTGTAGTGTCTAGGAAGCATTGCTCAAGGCAGTAACTTCTAAGATGAGACTGACAGAATGGATAAGTCAAGTCAGGGAAGAGGGGGAAAGGTCTCCAGTAGGAGAAACATGTGAGGGTTTCAGGAAATAAAAATATCCCAGTGTAAGAAAAGCACAGAGAAAGATGGGCAAGAGTTCTGGTTGGGTGTAAAGGGTGTGGAAGGGAGATGTCAAGCTGGGTCGCACCACTACACAGTAAGGAGAATACTGGATTGGACAGAGGAGGCCACAGGGAGAGAACACCGGAGCCAGACAGGTGGTAGGGGCAGAGTTGGAGCATCCTTTCTGCTCTGTGCACTGACCTTGACATCCTTGTGAGGCAGCCAAGTAAAAGTTGAGTATTATCTGGAGCTCCTAACAGATTCCTCAATGGGATCAGAAGATAATTTTTTATAGTCAAAATATATAAGTGAAGCCATTTAGATGGATGCTGTTGCTTAGGAAGGGAGAATAAAGAGACTAGAACTTAGCTAAAGAAAGCCATCGTGTGACAGGTTTGACTGCATACAGTGTGTGCATGTGTTTCCCACACATACAGAGGGGGTTTTGGAGGATATTTATAGACCAGTACAAAATTTTGCTCAATGAATATTTATGCATACTATATCTACTATATATATTCAAAAGATCTTACAAAGAGCTTCAAATTGTATTTTTCAAACTCCAACACAAATCATGACTTAAATCGATCTAAACACTCAAGGTACAAGAGAGTTAATCACCACAAGGTTCAGCTCCTAAAACGAGTTATTGTGTTTTAATTTTTGGATATTTATTCTACATTCATAATATCTCCTCCAGCCTCATAAATTTTGAGTTAGTTGTTAGAAGTATAAGCAATGAAAAATTTATTCCGGTGTACTATGAGCTGATATATTGTGCCTTACTTATCAAGATAAGTAAGTTATTTAGGGCCTCTATGCTCAGGAATACTTTATAAACAGCTTTCTTATTTCCTCTTCCCCTCCTCTAAGGTTTTACAGAACTCATGGTACTAAATGCCAACAAGGCAACATATAGTGTAATGTCAGGTCTTTGCAGGAGGTAATTACTTGGCACATGAGCAATACTGAAGTACCTCACTGCCAGGTATCTGACTCTTGGGCCAAGCATGGTAATTTTTTATTGTTAAAAATATTAAAAATAAACAAATACATGACAAGCATGAAGAAATGTAGGTTTGCCTTGTCTGTACTAATTAAGTGGAGTTTATTTTGGAATAGAAAATAATTTCAGTTCAGCTGGATGGGGAGCAAGAAAAAATATATAAGGAATAGTATAACAGGTGGGACTGGGGACACTGAGAGACACAGAAAGCTGAGGGCAAGAGAGGTTATGTTTATGTCATTCCCAAATTGGGAAGCAGAGGAGCACACAGCCACCTAAATGCCAGGCACAGACCATTTCACAAATTAGTAATAAGTTCTGGTTCTTTCTTCTATGCCTTTCCATTCTTGTGCTTACACTCAGAATTTAACTAAATACAGTTTTTTACTTTTGATGTCTTTTGTTCTCATTTAATTTTATTTTGCTTGTTAGCTTCCAAATATGTGAATTTAGTTTGTAAGGTTAAAGAAAAGAAACTTCAAAGGGCTAAATAAACCTATTTAGTGGAGTTAAAGTAGGAAAAGGTGAACTCTTTGCTATATTTGAAAAGTCTTGGGTAGTTCAATTGTTGGTGAAATAACTTTTTAGCAACTAACAGAGAAATATAGTTTCATGTACAGTAGTTTAAATTACATTTGATAAAAAGATGTCTGAAAACCAACTGTGCATTGTACAATCTTAAAAATGATTGAATCCAAGTATAAATAGGCAAAAAGTAGAAAATAACTGTATTTGAATATATGTGAATTTTAAGGATTCAAATAATAATAGCCAGAGCCTTGATGATTAAAATATTTCTGATAGCAAACTCATGAAATATATGTCAACTATGCACACATGTTTAATCACTTCCTAAACATTTCTTAATATTAATAACAAATCTCCCATTTATGTGTAAGAATACAGTCCATAATTTTTCTTAGATTGAGTTGTGACCATCTTGAAAATTCTGTGGACACTGGATAATTTATATGTCATATCTACCTTGAAATTCATGTGCATTTTTAGACCATTTTTGGACACTAGCAAAATCAGTGTATGAGTAACCAACCCCTGTTCACACTAACCAGGGCTGATATTTACTTTGGCCTTACTAAGATTATCAGCCCTAATCAAGAAGACTGGCTTTGCTAGTAATTTGTTAATATGTACATGCAGTTTTAAAAAGAAATGCAACCTAAATTTCATGATTTTAATATTATATGTACACATGTATGTAATTTTGCTGAAATCCATAAGACTTAAAAAATTAAGTCTTTTCTACCTCTACAATTGCATTGATCTCGTATATCCAAAGAGATGTCATAATAACATATGGTTTAAGGTTTAGGATTTAAAAAGTAATTGTCATGGTCTCACGTAAAATAAACATGGGCAAAAAACATTCTTTAGGAATGTTTCAAGTTCCTGATATTTACTTACTGCATATATGATACTTTACAAAAATATATTTTCCCTACACAAATCTAAGAATGACACATTTGGAGCTGATTAAGTAACGCAATTAATGTCAAACAAAATCCCCAGAATGAGCTTAAAATGCAAAATAAAAGCAATTGGGAGGATTATAGCAGTTAATCATGTTGGGCTTCCTTTGAAGAATCATCTTCATTTGAAATAGAAAACAAATGCTCTTTTTACTGCTTCACATTCATGAAGTCAGATTGAGTTTATTGCCCAGAATAGATGTTAGACTGTAATTTCTACCTTCAGAATTTGTCCTTTATTCATAGTGGGTCTTGGCAACATATATACTTAGCTCCTCTGAGCATGTAACACAACTCTCTTTAGTATACTACATATAATTTTGTTCAACAGATTTGTGTTACTAAAATGTATATAAGGCATTCAGAACATTTGGAAAAACCCACGTAAGACTAAACTATCTCATTTATAACATTCAACTAGTCTCCTTTGCATGAGCCTAGAAATAACTGCCACAAAATTAGAAGAAAGAATTTTCAAATGTTAAGAACTCCCCATTTGATTAACTCATGATTTTATTTATAGAGAAAAGAACTTATAAATCCTTCCTGCATTAAATTGGGCTTTAAGCATTCAATATTGTGTCCAAGATTAAATCATACATTGTTTAAAATTAATTATTCCTTTCTAATTGCATTGTATAAACAGAAATGACCTGTTAATTTAAAGAAAATCCATCAGCACAAAATGAATTCACTCATATAAACAAGCAAGATGAACTTGACCTTGTTTGAACTTGTTTTGATGTGGCCCAGATGGTAGGCTACATGCTTGAATAGCAGGCTAAAGCTGAGGAAAAACTCATATAGCAAGATCTAGATTTATAGCCCTTTGCAAATTCCTACCTTGTATTGTCCTTTCAGCATCTGTTCTGCCGCCAGTGCGGTCAGCTTCTAGGTCTGGGGTCAGAGAGTCTAAAAGCACAGAGAGGTAAAGAGTGACACACATTTCATTTGATTCCTATTGTCCTTTCGAAAAAGAGCAACCTGTTACTCTGGGGCTGAATTAAAATGATATAAATCGTTGTCATCTTTTAAAGGCTAAACAAAGGCTATCACCGTAAGAACCATCAAAAGGTTTGAACAGATAAATAACACGAATTTGTTCACAAAATGGGATGAGGGTTGAGAAGTTCTTTGATTGCTCTTTCAGCAAGCTGCCGTAGAGACTGAGTTGGATACACACAGAAGCAATGTCAGGTGCCAGTTACTGGAGTTAAGAAACAAAATGACAGAAGCACCTACAAAATAATTCACCCCCCGCCCCCAACACATGTGACTATTCTTTGCACCACACTTTGGGCTACAGAGCCAGCTTAATGAATTACAGGATGTAGGAATATATAAAACCACAAAGACATGCCTCAGTTGTCTTTTGAGTATTCAACACAAAAGATGGGCACATGCAAAGATGCAGCCTCTCACCATTTAGGACCCTGAGGCTGTCCGTGGACGCTTGTTTTAGTGTTTGTTCTGCTTGCTCGCGCCGTTTGGTCTCAAACTCGAGGGCTTCCTGCAATTTTCTCTTTGCCTTCTTCTCCTTCTTTAGCCTCTTTTGAACTATGGCTAGAAAAGAGAGTGGGCATTATTGCTCTTAAATGTTTTTCCAGGTTCAAACTTATACATGATCTATCTTATAATAGTCTTCCCAACCCATCCTCCATTAGGTTGAATTTACCTGTGCAAAGAAGTTTAAGAAAAACAAAAATACAAAACACCTTTACTAAATCCCAGTAAAAGGTCCAAGGAGGCCAATTTTTACTTAGCCTTGAAATATGTTACATTATAAGAATGGCTTTAATTGTCAAAGGTAGAGACAGATTTAATGGGAAACTAATTTTAGTAAATATTTGAATTCACTGATAAAGGAAGCCTAATTAAAGGAATGTCATGGTTTAGTCTCTGCCCTTGAATCAGAATAGTGCAGACCTTTATAAGCATGCCTCCTATCTATGAAGCACCAATTTTAAGTAATAAATGTGGAAATATCGTTATAAATAGTTCCCTTATAAGTATTTCTCTTATCAATGTTTTATAAAACATTGTTACTCTAGCTGTAATTTTAATAATTCTTTCTTGAAATTTTAGGAAATGTCATAATATTATTGTACATGAAGAGCTAAATATTCTTAATTATTGTTAACATATATAAGCACATTTTGCTTATATATATAAACAATAATAATTATAATATAATTTTTCATAATTTTAGTGTAGCAAGTTTATATGTACTGTAACATATTTCAAGAAAGTTATACTTTTATTCTTTAGGAATTTGGTGGAGTATAAAATATCACTGCTAAAAATAATATGGTACTGCTGACAATAATGTGCTGTAGTATAAGAAAATAGATTATGATACAAAAAGTACTTTTTTCCTACTGGACAACTGAAATACTTATATAAAATATGTAATCAATAAGTAGCAAATGTTCTTCATAAAATGTATGTTAACCATATTTTCAGAATGATAATTATCTCACCTTTTACAGTATGTATATACAGTAAGCAATCAGCATATGGGAAGCACACAAATGTTTGTCTTTGAAATAATTTTTTTGATGGCTAATAAATATTGTGGAATTAAATGTGACAGAACCAGTATGAGAAAATCCTTCTGGGAGAGTAAGTAATAAAGAACAATCATTTCAAGTGTACTGTTTGATTTCTTACTACAGATTAAACAAGAAAAACATTTCTTTACTCAGTATTTAGTCCATATATAATAAAATAGGATAATGCGGTTAATGAAAAATTTATTTCAAACACCTAGATATTTCATATATATACATATATATATGTATATGTATATATATGTACATATATACACTTATTACAATTATTAAGATGGCATATCATGACCTTGTTGAGTTTACTGTTGCTGGTATCATATGTTAACAGAAACTGTATATTGGTTACAGTCTGGTAGGAAAAACAAAACTGGTTTCAATTGAATATGCTAATTCCTTGAATAGTGTGAAAATCATATACTTCTCGTAACAAAATCACTTGCCCACTATTTCCCTCTCCAAAGATGATTGTTTATAAGTTTCTCTGAAAAGAAACAGTAATTCTTGAATTATTGACTTGGATTGTACACGCCATGGCACCTGAAGCTCGATCCCCATGGCCTTGTCACTGACGGCTCCTTGTTTTCTTCCATGGCAAATGGGATTCCCATGTTCTCTCTTCAGGGTAATGCATTGCTTCAATAGATACATTCATAACAGATCATTATTGACACTTACTACCTTTCATTTATTGTTGATAATTAATTAAATGGAAGGTTCATGGTATGATCTGTATAATATTTTGCCCTCTAGTGGTTAAAGAAATAAAAGCGTGTAAATCTTCCAACAGGGTTAAACCAATAAAACACTGAAGGTCCCTTAAGTAACCAAAACCTCCTTTAGAAATTCAAGGGCCTACTTTTCAGTTTTGTTAAAAAAAGACTTTTCCTGGTGCAAACAAAATTAATACATGGCTCACTTATGTAATATGGTTCCATTTAATGAACTCTGACCAACTTTCATTATGCACTTGGAACATACCACATAATTGATGTTTATCTTGTTTTGATTAGTTTAGTGCCTAAATGTATTTGAAGCCACATTACCTAGAACTGTACTACACAACTCCGCTGTAGAATCGAACTATTGGAGTGACCGTTTCCTCAATCAATTTCATCCTAGAAATCTACGAGTTGCTTCACAGTAACTAATGAAAAAAACCTACTAAGTCCGGCCAGTTTGAAAAGCAAAACAGAAGCAATTACGAAAAGGAGCTTATGTGCAATATTTATTATGGATTCTTCTTCAATGACAGAAAACAGCACTCCTACTAGAATACTTACGAGAACCTATTGTTGAGGCAAAGGGGATGTTTGTTGTAAATAAAATACTCCTCAATCTCATACATAAAATAAACACATAAATGAATATGACCTTCCAAATTATGTATACATACATTTTAAAGTATGTTAAAAGAAGTAATTAATAGTTGGATGAATAGATTGATAGTATCATTATGTTTACCCAATACAAATTCATATTGGTTTCTACTTTAATGTGTACTTGATCTTATTGGATGAAAATGAGGCTTTCAGAGAGATTATTATATAAACACTCACCTTCGGTCATATGTTCAGATATTCATCGGTCTTCAATTTCATCTGATAAATAGCTTACTAAATAAATCATTTCACTTGAATAATCAGTATTTTATATTTTATCTTTATGACTTTAATTCATTTTTCAAAGGACAGTGGTGAATAGATATAAAATTTTTCTTCATGGCTGTCTATCTTAAAATTATGAATTCTGTTAAACTCACACATAATAAAAATTATATGGTTAATGGTAATAATGAAATACAACGAGCCTGGGATTCAAATCCTTCTTTGAACTTTAGCTACAAGTGAAAACAAAAAGTATAGTTTCATAGTAAATCACCAAGCATAGTATTGTTATTTTAACTATTTTACATGAAGCAGTAAAGTTATTTGGAAGTCGGAGAATACCTCTATTTTTTTGTTCCATAGCCAACTGCTTCTCAAGGGTTTCCCTTAGTTCCCGCTCCCTTAAAAAATCCATCTTCAGCTCTGTTTTTTCCAGTTGGACCTGTTTTTCTTGAGCTCTGGCATTATCTATGGCAACTTTCAAGAGCCCCTGTACAAAGAAGGTATTCAGAATTGTAATATTTTGGTACAAAGCACATTTCATTCATTACTTAAAAGCATTTTAAAAGAGAAGAACCCACTTATCAAACCCTTTCATTCTTACGCATTCCCTCTGTACTCACTAGGACAAGTGTTACAATTAAAACACAAAATTTCTACACCTAATGAAAATATTTTAGGAAGACAAATACTTTTGGCATTTAGGTTCAAGTGTTTCTAATTGGAATATCTAAATTTAAAGCTACATGAGGGCAGCAGATAAGCATGTCGAAGAAATAAGAACTGGGTTCAAAAATTAAGACTGAAACCCTTTCGCAAGGAATTACCTGACATGGTATGCCATCCGAAGTGTTCCAGGCTGTACCCACCTGTCTCTTGGAGCTCACTCACCACCGCTCCCTACCGAAGTTATACTTGGTACCTTGGGCTTCTTTATATTTCTCAAGCCACCAGGGACTTTGCTCTTTCTCCTCACTTCCTGAATGCTCTTGCTCCCAAGTTTTGCATGGCTCATGCCCTCTTTTATTTTCACCTTTGCTCATTCACCACTCCAGAAAGGCCTTCTCTTACCATCCTAACTGAAATAGCACTCCAAACATACCTGGTTATTATACCTTCTTAAAATTCTTCACAGCATTTATCATGTAAATTGTCATGTATGTGTTTGCTGTTTTATGTTGCATCTCCTGTCCTCAATTGTAAGTTCTCTGAGGCAGGGACATTTTCTCTCACTTGGTACTATGTCCCTAGGACCCAGAGGATGACTATCTTACAGTAGATTTAAACAATTGGTGAATAAAAATTACCCTACTGGTATATTTTTCTTGAGCTATATCATATATGTAAGGGATCTAAAACTTTGAGGCTTAATACTGCATTCTTTTTTAGAAAGTCATTCAAAATGGTTATGATAAAGAATACCTACTAGGGGACTGTTTGACAGTATAGTAATTCATAAGCATATGGTAAAAGCAGGATTTACTTACTCAACTGATTATGGAATCTTTTATTCATATTTGATTTACTGTAAGCTATTGTTTTAAATGTAATAATATTCCGAGATTTAAAAAAAAATAAGGGAATAACAGGATGTAAAGGTAAATACAAGGCATTTTGCATGTGTTCACTCTTAAGATGCTTTAGAGAATTATCAGTAAAATTATTAGCACAAACAAAAGCTGAAATTTCTATTTTAGCAACTCAGGAATACAAAAAGCTATCCGGAAGCAGAAGATATTTTGTCTTGGTCCACGAACATCAGAGCCTGACATTTCCGATGAAAGTTATTTATGAAATGGAAGTTGCTTCCATTTTTAGATCTACTCTATGGTGTGGCCCCTTTGCGGGAGACAACACAAGTAGCTTTACTGGGAAACTGCAGCCCCTCCTTGACTGGTTAGCAGAAAAGAGTTGTTCCTGAGGTTCTCCCTCCCCCTGGAGCAGCACCTTCAGAAACCATTCCCAGGCTCTTTCCAAGCACATGTTAAATTATTTCATGTTTCTTATACCTGACCCTGAATTCCCTGGATTAATCACCGTGATACAAAACAAGGTGAAGGACTTCTACACGACAGTTTGCCCCTCCCTGCCCTGTATTTTTTTTAACAACAAAACATGGCTGCTAAGGAAACTGCCATCCTCCCTCAATTCAGCGACATTCCTGTATATGTTTTTCTCTTTAGCAGGAACAAACAATTAGTAACAAATGAAAGAGATCATTATATCAAGTGCCCTTTTAGATCACCCCAATTAAAACTTTAGTTTAGCTGTATTTTAATTCTAAGATACCAAATTCTAATTTTCTGCTCTGATTGCTCTTGTTGACTTGTCTTTGAAAAATGTACTCTCTGTGCGATGTCTAGAGATTATTTAGCAAGATGCCAAATGTTGGCACCACTTAATGTGTTGATTGGTTGTATCATCAGTAGCTGTTTAAAATAAATTACTATTAAACTATTATTGTCCTTGGCTGGCAAAACATAATATTTTGGTGTTCTTTAAATATGAAACAATCATTATGAATAAACATGTTGAATCACATCAAGCTGCAACACTAATTTGTGTTATTTTATATTAATACTTCTGGTAAAGTCTAAAGTTGCTAAGAGCATTTATGTTGACTGTTTCCTTTTGTTACAGTTGCTGCTAATGTGGCTAATGGTAATGCACACCCTATTCTGCTGATTACATCTGAAAAATATTAGCTTTTCGGATCCAATAGTCTCTAGAGACTACTTACAAGCTGTATAAAATTAAGTTTCATTTTTAGACTTTAAATCAGTACATATCAGTAGGAGTTCAGTGTGAATAAAAGTCTGCACTAAAGCCAAATGATGCATGTGCAAAGACGTGTTCTTGCCCATGACAATTTGCTGCAGAAAATGCTCACCCATGATTCAATGTCCATGCAGCAGGGGGCTGGGCAAAGTTGGAGCAAGCAGCTCATAACATCTACAAATTACAAGGCCACCATTTTAACTATCAGTGGTAATCGTAGTTTCAGATAGTTTTCCAGGTAGATCACATGCAAAAGGTCATGCTGAATGCTGGGTCTCACATGGACAGGAAGTGTGGAATGAAACTCTATAAGGTCAGTGCAACTTACAGTAAAAAACACAAGGTTTAAAGTATACATTTTTCTCCAAAGGGAGGTCACTTCTCATGAGTGTGAAGTTGGACAATGACAATTTTTTTGTTTTTTTTGATTATGCTATTACAGATGCCCCATTTTTCATCCTTTGCCCACTCCCCACCCCGCACCCTCACTTCCATAGTCCATCCCCATACCACTGTCCATGTCAATGGGACAATGACAATTTTAAAGAAATACATTTTAAGCTTTCTCTACAGCACTGCAATTATGAGACAGTTGTTGAATGGCCTCAAGTTTCTTTCCCATAAGTGAGCCATAATGGTTGTCATAGCATAAATATTTTGTTTTCTAAAATGATCTCCTTTATGCAATTAAATTGTTATAATTTTCCAGAGAATGTATCCCTGTAAATTTATGTTTAAAACAGCATCATAATTGATCAAACAAGGTTTCAACTATTTCTAATATAGCCTAGAAAGTACAAACCTCTGCTTATATAAGAGAACCTAAAATAATACCGATATGAAAGAAACATTTCTTAATATGTTGGTTAGATCATAGAGAAAAGATTTACTTGGTCCACATTTGTGTTTTAGGTGCGTTTATTTCAGAATTAGATGGTAAGAAAGGTTCCTTGAGTGTCACTGAAACCCATGTAGCAAAATTTGTGCCCAAATAATGTGTGGCTTCTTAAAAAATTTTATTTTAAAGATTTTATTTATTATTTTTCAGAGAGAGGGGAAAGGAGAGAGGCAGAGAGGGAGAGAGACAGCAACATATGGTTGCCTTTCACCTGCCTCCAGCTACAAACCTGGGTGGAGACCTTGCTTGCAACCTGATTATATTGCTCTGGCTGGGAATTGAACCAGTGACCTTGGGTTCACAGACAGGTGCCTTATCCACTGTGCCACCAGCCAAGGCTTTAATGTATGGCTTCTAACGAGCATAATTGTCCTACTAGTTGAAGGGGTTTTTAGTAATTGCCCATTTTAACTAAAACCTTTTAAAGATGAGAAAAACAAGGTCCAGAAGGGTTGGGTGATTATCCAAGATAACAAATTGGTAAATTGACTAAGCCTAGATCAGAACTCCCCAGCCTTATTGAACCTTATTATTATTTTTTTAATGTTTCCTTCGATGATGGGAAAAAATAACATCTCTTTAAATCAGGAACTTTTGTAGACAGGAAAAAAAGTCATGCTAAAAGAGTATTGACTGATTCGTTTTACACAGAAGATCTTATAACAAAAGATCCAGCTGTATTTGGTTTAATGTTATGGTTATGGTTACTATTTTCCAAAGTGGGTCAATGAGGGACTCTATCCAAAGCACTTCCGGGTTAAACCTGCCTTATGATTCATAGGACCTGTAGGGCAATATGACAACATGGGGTCTGAAATTAGCTTGCCCTGGTTAAAATTAAGTATCACTAATATTGGGTAACCTTGATCAAATGGTTATGTGCCTCCATTTCTCATCTGTAGAATGGGGATAACAACAAAATACTCAGTATAGGATTATAAAGAAGGTTCATGTAATGTTGTATGTAATTAGCATAGAGACTGACTTTGAGATTGTGATTTTTATACATATATATATGTATATATATATACACATACACATATATATATCTTATGTATATATATTTACACATACACGGATATATTTATATATACATATGTATATATGATCTACATCTTAGTTTCAGAACTTAAATCCTGCAATATATGGACTCTGTAAAGTGATAAGAGCAATACAAGTGAAACATCTTTTGTTATTCATAATACACCCTTTAAACTACACCTGAGTTTACGTTAATAAGGTCACTTTTGGAAAACCCCTGAGGACAGAGGCTGATTAGAGGAGAATCCACACAGTGATGAGACAGTTGGAATTTTTGATCCTACCTTTCTGACGCCCAGGGAGGACAGAGGGCCTACAGGTTAAACTAATCACCAGTGATGAATGGTTTCATCCACAGTGCCTAGGAAGTGAAACCTCCAGAACTTGAGAGGGAGAACTTCTGATTGGTTGATAACTGAAGGTGCTGGGTGGGTGGTGTGAGCCCAGAGAGGGTATAAGGGCTCGGAGCCTGGTCTCCTGTACCTTGCCCTGTGCATCACTTCCACCTGGCTATTCCTGAACTGTATCCTTTTACAACAGGGAACTAGCAACTAAAAACCCTAAAACCAAACTTGAGAATGCATCATATAGCTCATGTAAATGAAATTACTACCATTTACCATAGATATATAATCCATTATTACTTTTAATTTCTAAAACATTCTAGTTTCAAGAAAGAGTTAATAAAAATATTTATATATAAGCCCTGGCTGGTGGCTCAGCGAACCTGAAGGTCACTGGTTTGATTTCCAGCCAGGGCACATAACCAGATTGCAGGCCAGGTCTCCAGCCAGGTCTGTAGCTGGAGGTAGGTGAAAGGCAACCATACATTGATGTTTCACTCCCTCTTTGCCTCTCTCCCTTTCCCTCTTTCTCAAAATAATAAATAAAATCTTTTAAAAAGTATATATGGTGTTTTTCTATACTATATATAGTACATTTAAAAATATTAGTATACTAGTATATAGTATTATTCTAGAGGTCCTTTTTAAAATGCAAAAAATAACATTTATGAAAATTCAAGTTTTATAATATGTTATGAAAGGAATATTCATAGTAACCATTATAAATTTTAAAATGGAGAATTATTATAGAATATCATTAAATTAAATCCTTAAATATTAGAACAATTACTTATTTTTTAATTTAAAGATTTTATTTATTATTTCCAGAGAGAGGGGAAGATGGAGAGGCAGAGGGAGACATCAGTGTAATGTTGCCTTTCACCTGCCTCCAGCTATGGACCTGGCTGGAGACCTGGCTTACAACCTGGTTATGTGCCCTGAATGGGAATTGAAACAGTGATCTTTAGGTTTGCAGGCCGGCGCCTTATCCACTGAGCCACAAGCCAGGGCCAGAACAATTACTTCTTAAATACATTAATTTCAAGGTTCTAAGATAAGTAAACTTATGTACATTAAGTTTAAATATAGCCTGATGCCTTGGGTTTAATTAAAATAGCAAATGTGCATAATACATCTTTAATTTATATATAAAATTGTATAATTTGAAAATTAAACATTTTCAATCAAATTTTCATTGCCATCCTACCTCCAGAGAAAATATGAAGCTTTAAACTTATCACACCAGAAATGTTACCACAATGAAACAGAAAGCGGAGAAATCACTGCATGTAATTGAAATTGCAGAGGAGATTGAGGTAGGCAGAATGTAATTATCAAAATTAGAATTTGGATAGCAAACATTTCTACTGTATGCCCAATAAGCAGGGGTCATGGCTGCTTCAACATACTATACCATTCTAAAGATATTACGCTAACTCAGTAAACATGGCAATGTTAAAAGATCTAGCATCTATGAGCTTCTGTAAAACCAGTACTAACCATAGATCCAGTATGTATGTGTGTGTGTATATGTGTGTGTGTGTCTATATATATAAAACTATGCATGAAACTCAGGTTTTTAATTATTATTTTACCTTATGTACACATATGTGCATGCCCACATAAAATACATATATTATTATATATAAAATATCTATATATTCACATTGCATATCTGTAACACTGTAATGGACAGGTAGAATTTATTTTTAATGAAGTATTCTTATTATAGTTGCCCTAAGAATGTCAATCCCAGATCCCTGTGATTTTAAAGTAGAAATAACTTAGTTTGCCTTGACTATCATCCTATTACCAACTTTTGCGAAAATATGTCCACAAGGCTAGTTAGAGGTTAGAAAAGAGAGTATATTTAATCTAGAGATATATTCAATAAAATAATATTTACATGTACATGAGATCTGTCTCAAAAGTATCCATCCAATGTCAACGTAATTAAAATAGTTTGAGAGGCCAATACTTTCGGGAGAGACCTTACACATTGTAAAACAGCTGTTTTGTTTTGTTTTTTTTTAAAGGAAGAGTTATAGTTTGAGGTAATGTGGATAACATTTCCAGTATGGGGGATATTGTTCTGGGTGGGTGAATACTTCCAAATAGACAGTATTTGTTTTAGAGACTGGTGTTCACCCAATAAGAGACCCCATGTGTAAACCCACTCTCAGGTGAGCAAGCTGGTTTTACATTGAAGAAGCCCAGACAGGTTTTCTCTGCTGAAATTAAGATTTCCACATTAAAGAGGTTTTAGTTGGTAAAAATATATGTATACAACTGGATGAGAATTTTGAGTAAATGCTTTTTCTTTCTTTTTTTTGCTTCACACAGAGTTGTATACATTAAAAAACTGAATTGTTCCCTTTTCACAGTGCAAATTCAAAAATGTTGAGGAATATTTTCTGAAAGCATTTAACAAAGGAGAAAAATTGGGAAAATCTACCTCATAGTAAACAATACTATGGGTCAAATTTAGAAAAACTCTGATGTTTACTTTAAAATATAATCAACTATTTGGCCTTGATTAAATTTAGGCTAGATTGATGATTTATTTCAATTACTGAGATATAAAACCTGAAAGTTGAATACAGTTCTGGAGACTCTAATTACATTAGTATTAAAAAATGCCATATTAATAGATGAGAAGATATGTTACATTAAAGGCCTTCTGTTATGTCCTTGGAGAGGTAAATAAAATTAATTACATTTCTACTGGGAAAGAATTTAATATGGTAGGAAATGTGTACAAAAAATATCACCCAGGATGAAGTGCTAGAGTCAAAATGTAGAAATATATATTACCAGTACAGGATCAGCAAACAGATTCTTACTACCAGCTCTTCCAAATACAGAGAAGTCAATGGGAGAATCTCCATCTGGGGCCCACATGATCACTGCATGTGTGGGCAGAAAATTATGCTTTCTTTTATCCCACACACTCGTATTATTTTGGCTCCATGCTCTATGTTATTGTTAACTGCAAGTATTTTTGATTCATAATACAGTACGTAAAATATACATCCTGAGGACTACATAGGAAATCCGTAGAAAGTTGTGTATGGCTTTTTGAAGTCTATTCTTTGAAGAAATCCTATTAACTGAAGCAAACTTATTTATGAAAGAAGAGATTTTTTTTTTTTTTGGATTCTTTTATACTAGACATATTTAAATGACTAAACATATCATTTCCTCACTGGAAGGCCAACTGTTTCAAAATAACTAAATATTTATTAGAACTAGTGTGTCATCACTGAGGAAATCAGACAAACTTAAACATATAAATTCTTCCCATTAGTTAGCAACAGGAAGAAGATTTAAGCAAAAATGATTTTGTAAATGCCCAGGTCATTTTTATCTAGTTTTTACTCAGGCTTAATATATGTAAACATTTGTGTATTTTTCCAAACCAATTTGATTAGTGAAGCAAGTCTAAAATCTTACATTGCTAGGAAATGTTCACTACGGTGGGTTAGTCAAATTCATGAATGGATTAAACTGGAAATGTAGGAAGTTGGTAAAAATCTTCCACTGGATTTTTATTTCTTCCTTCTAGATTGCAGAAAGGCCTACCTGTATGTTAGTCAGAAGGGTCTCTATGGAAGACAACCCATCAGGAAACAGAAAGGGAGATGGGAAACCAGGAGGTAGTGGCTGTCCATGCCCAGCGAGAGAAAGTTTGTCAAGGCTGTCTCTGGCGGTCGGTGTGGAAAGCGGGGTCTCATCTGTATGTGATTGAAACAAAAATATAGAACAAGTTACGCTTGTCTGTTTTTATTAGACCTCAGTAATGGCTTCCCTAGTGGTTTCCAGAACATTTATTGCAAATTGGTTCCTGCTATCAGGAGAAAATGCTTTCTGCTGAATTTTCTTTAATGAAAAAGCTGTGGAGATACAACAAGATAACATTAATGAGTAACTTTATAAGCCTTTTAAATGCAGTCTCTAATGAGACTGAGTTTACAGTGCCATAGAATCTTTTTAAAACAAATATTATCTCACATATAGTTGTGATAATATATTCAGGCTGACTTTATGGGCACCTTCCCAATTATCTCATTTTAGTTTGTTCTGTTTGGATTGACAATAGGATCTTTCTAGAGCTTCATATAAGAGAAATAGTTTGTATATTAGTTTCTCTATTAACCCTTCCTTTATGGCAATGATTTGTTCAAATAGAGTCTTAAGAGATTTACAAAAGAATGTACATAAAAATATTTCATTCCACAACCAAAAAGAAAGCTGGGGTTAGATAAAATCTTTATAAATTATTCAATGTTGTTAAAACTAAATGTTTAATTATTTTGAACTTGAACACCCTTTACCTTAATATTGAAAAACTAGCTGTGTATTCATGAAAAAGGGTTCTAAGGAAAGGGTAAAATAATACAGCTTTCATAACAATATAAAAAACCAAATATATAATTATCGAAGATAGATTAGTCTTCACTTTGTTGATTGAATAGTCTTCATCATCTTAAGCAACTTGGGGTGATGCCCCAATACAGATTATTTTTACTTTCACAGTGAAATCTTTTTACTCAATTCTTTATTATGTTTCATTTGAGATACATACAAGCCATGACTTATTTTAGTTCATTATGTTCACAGAGAAATTTTCACTTATGGCAGAATTTTCCATTTTATAAATATTTTCTTTGTTCACCCCAAGAAAATTAATCAGAGCAATGTATTTGCACAGTCCTGATAGTATCTCCCAATTTTGCAAGTGGCTTAAAACTTCAGAGCACTTTCATCGGTGCTTACTAATTTGATTCCACTGTTCTCCTCTATCATTTCTTTATTTTTCATTACAACACCTAACCACATATCACGTTTTCCAATTACCTCTCTCAGGGGCAGAAATACGATGGCAGTTGCCACACCTCTTTGTCTCTAAAGTCAGAACAAGTTAAATTCATCGGCCTCACCTTTCCCCATTTTTAGTTAATGAAGGATCAGGGAAGAAAGGTTGGGGAGGAGAGCAATGGACGAGGCCATCTGGTAGCTGCTCTCCAATCACTTGCTCGTTCCCTCCTTCTCTCCCTCCTTTCTCTGCACTTTCTCCTTCCAGCCCCTCCTCGGTAAACCTACTGACAGGTGATCTGAGGCAGCAGTTACTAGAAGAAGAAATGAGTATGCAGCAAAAGAAGGACTCATTGTGTCCTCCCTTTTCCTTTCCTTTCTTTTTTTTTTTTTTTTTTATCCCACTTGTCAGCAGGGCTAAAGAAAGACAGCAGTGCATGGCTAATACGATCAAGGTGATCTTGGACACCATTTACCTCGTTGTCATAAATTATTCCTCCAGACCAAGGCTGCTAGTGTTTTCTCGTAATATCTCTGAAAAGGCACTTATTAAACATCTCTGTGCATGTGAAATTGTTTAAGAATGAAGAGCAATATTTTCTGATAAGCATCACCTTAGCTGTCACATGCTAAAGAAAATGTGGCTTAATAGATCATGTGGATAATAATTGCTTGTCTCTGGAAGAAAGGCATAGAACCAGATGACCACCTGAGGTTGCATTCAGCTTTAGCCTGAGACTCCACAATTCTTAAAGGTTATCCAAAAAAAAAAAAAGCATCACATGCAAACATACACATATAATTAAGTTTCACCATTCGCACAATTATTTTAACTTCATACATTTCAGCTTGACAATGTTTGCTTCTTATATAAATTAGCTAAATCATTCAGGATACATGCATTTATGTAGCCAATATTTACTTAACAAAAATAATGTGCTAGACACTGGGGATAGAGTAGTGAAAAAAAATCCACAATCTGTAAGCCTCAAGAAGCATTTCTAGAGTGTCCAATCCCAATTGGTAAGCGGTTAATTATTATAGAAAAGTTAGCAAAGCATTTTGTCTTCCATCGTTATTTTATTACTACTCAACTTTTCCCAGTTTAAGATTTAAATTATTCTATGTGTATCCATGCATATTTCATGGGTTTTCTGCAGTTCCCTCAATGGAATGCTCATCTTGGTTCTCATGATTTCAGAGATGTGTGAATAGACTATTATCTGGTATAGACTTCCTTGACTTAATTTATTCATTTATCATTTTACATAGTGGAGCTATTACATAAGTTCACTTTAATTCAATACATAGATAACAAATTTACGTCAGAATAACTGCTTAAAACTTTTTAAAGGGTGATTCTTAAGGTCAATAAACATTTTCTAAATGAAAAAAACTAATCAAAGATCAAACAAACAAAACAAAAATATTTGGACTTCAAGACCCTTCTTCCTTAGAAAAAGTTGTCATCTTGTGGCAATTAACATCAATAGGAAGTCCCATTTAGTCTTCCAACAAAGAGTAAAATTGAGAACATGGTTCTTCCTTTTAAAATAAAAGTGACTTTTGATATCCTAAATGTTCTAAGAAGATTAAAGCAAAAGTTTGAGAAACCAGACAACATGGAAGAGAGTTTTGACATCTCATAATCTCCACTGACTTCAAACAGTGAGTGATGATGAAGCACAAATTCACAAAACACCTTATTCCAATTTTGCATGTTGTACATATTTTTTCAAGTTGTCTCTTGAAAAGAAAGTTGGCTTGTCAGATGTTAATGATTTTTGATTATAGCATTTGACAATGCAGTCTGTTTTTGTTCTTTAATATTTTGCTCCTAAATAATTTTACACTTTTGGAAAAGTTGCAAGAATTGTGCAAAGAATTCTTTCATACCCCTGAAGTCAGTTGAATGATGGATATCCAAAATGTATGTCCACGTCTAATTCCTGGAACCTAGGACTGTTACTTTATTTGTAAAACAGGGTTCCAGAGATGTTACTAAGTGAAGGTTCTTGAGATGAGGACATCATCCTAATTTTAGGATGCACTCTGAATTCAATGAGAAGAGTTTTTTGTAAAGAAAGTCAAAGGGAAATTTGAAAAAGAGGAGGAGATGAGGGGGAGGCAAAGAGAAGACTGAAACAGAGATGAGAATTTTTCAGCCTCAGTCAAAGAATGAGAACAGCCACCAGAAGGAAGAAGAGATAAAGGATGGATTCTCTTTTATAGCCTCTTAGAGAAAGCTTGTGCCTGCTGACATCTCAATTTTATACTCCAGAACTATGAGAAAGTAAATTTCTGTTGCTTTAAGCAGCTAAGGTTGTGGTCATTTATAACAACAGCCCTAGGAACTATTTCAATTCTTTACCTAAATTCACCCTTTTATACATTTTGTACATTTGCTATTAAATGACTTCTCTGGCTCTTTCTTGTTCTCTGTGTACATATGTTTGAATATCTTTCCCTTTTAATCCTTAAAACTTCACTGCATATTTCACAGGGACAAGGGCATACTCTTCTACTGTGTAAAATAAGCAAGAATCACATACATAGGATACTTTTATTTAATCAAGAGTCTACATGCCATCTCATCTGTGAAGTGTTTTAGTGTAATGAGTTAAATAATAAATCAGTGTTTTAATTTATTTGACAAGTACTTGGGGAATATTTTCTCTGGGCATGTAGTGAGCATTTTGTAGCATCTAACATAGCCTCTTGTGATTTCTCCCTACTATTATTCATATTCTGTCTAGGGGTTTCCCTTTAGTGTGAGCCAGTCCTAATGGAATAAAACAAATGTGATGGGATGTCATTTCTGAGATTCAGTTATAAAGTCTGCAGTTTCCAAAAAATGCAAGAATTCTTGCATTTCTTTCCCTGGTAGAAGCCAACTGACCTACCATGAGACAGCCCTGTGAGTGCACGTGACAAGGGACTATAGCCTATAAAAACCAAGTGAGTTGGCTTGGAAGCAGATCCCCCCTGCCCTGACGTGCCCTTTCCTTCATTAAAAAAAAAAAAAAAATTATGGGGGTGATATTTGTTAATAAAATTATACATATATGCTTCAAGTGTACATTTGCATAATATCATCTGTATATTCCATTGTTTTTACCACCCAAAATCAAATCTACTAAAACAATATATTTCACCCCCTTTACCCCATTCCCCTCTCCCTCCAGTAACCAGCATACTGATGTTCGTGTCGATGACTTTTTGTCTTGTTACTTTAAGTTTTATATTTCACGTATGTGAAATTACATGGTTCTTGACTTATTTGTCTGTCTTATTTCACTTTGCAAGATATTTTCTCAAGATCCATCCCTGTGGTCTTAAATGATCGTATTTCCTCTTTGCTTAGGTCTGAACAGTGTCCCATTATATCCATATACCACTTCTTCTTTGTGTCCCAGGTGAGCCTTCAAATGAGCTCCAGCTCCAGCTGACAGCACAACTGCAAGCTCATGGGAGGCCGTAAGCCCGAGGTGCTTAGCTCAGTTGCACCCAGATTCATAGAAACTGTGAGATTGTATATGCTTGATGGTTTAAGCCCCTAAGTTTTGGTGTAATTTATTACACAGCTGTAGATAACTAGAACAGTATGTCACATCACCTTAATATTTTGGGATATACTGAAAAATGACTTCATGTCCAGTTTATTTTAGCTACTTTGGAGATGTAACTCTAAGCTTCAATATCCTCATTAAAAAAAGAAGAAGAAGAAAACTAGCAGGTCAAATGAGAGAAATTTTAGTATTATTCATATCTATACTTCCACATTCTGTTATTTCTTACAGAATTTCTGCAATTGATTTAAGTGGAGATTTCATGAACATTGACTAGAGAGTGGTAATGAGTCACTTTCTAATAAAAAATGTCAGTTCCTTCTTTTTTTTTCTTTTTAAAAAACTTTATTGTTGTTGTATTATATCCATCCCCTTTTTGCTCCCCTCTGTCCCCCTCCCTACCCAACGATTCCCCCCAAAGTCAATCCCACCTGTTGTCCATGTCCATGGTTCCTTTATACTAGGTTCTTGTCTAAACTGCTCCCCTTCCTTGCCTCTTCCTTCCTGTACCTTCTTAATTACAAGTTCCAAAGAGTTACAAATATATAGGTAATACTTGAAAAAGAGTGGTTCACACAAACACAAAATCTCAGTGCAAGTTATTGATCACTTGTGTTTACAAAGTTTCAATAGCTATTATGCTAAATGAAATAAACCAGTCAGTGAAAGACAAATGCCATATGACCTCACTCATATGTGGAATCTAATGAACAAGATAAACTAATGAACAAAATGAAACAAAGCCCTGGACACATGGCACAGGCTGAGAGCTGTCAGAGGGGAAGGGGTAGGGGATAAAAGAAGGTAAAGGGATTTGCCAAAGAATATACATGCATAACCCACAGAAAACAGACCACAGTGGTGATGGCTGGAGGGAAGGAGGGGCAGGGGCTGGGTGGAGATGGGCAAAGGGTGTAGGGGGTAATGGGGACATCTGTAATAGTGTAAACAATCAAAATAAAGTAAAAAATCCTTAAATTATCTTGCTTCATTTTATTAAACTATAAAATACTTCAGCCCACTGTAAGACAAGCACTCCCCAATACCTGGAATGGCAAATTAGATGCAGCAAAAGGTGTATCAATCTGCGACTAATGTAAGAATTCTGAAAGTCACATTAACTAGGTGCTACTTTTTTCTAAGTACTCCATGTTCATAAGGGACTAATAGTTATACCAGTGTTCAAAAGATTTCCTGCTATATGTAAATTCCAAAGAAAGAATGATTATTAACTTTAAAGTATTTTTTCACTTTAATTCAATTACAGAAAACTACAATGGATTTCTATAGGAAAATGGAATAATGCATATTACAATCAAATAAATAATTTTATCTTTTGACCAGAAAAAAGCCTACTTGTTAACATACTAATAATTCTATGATAAATATAATGGCCATTATAACAACATATAATCATTTAACATCAGTTAGAACAACAAATAATATAAAGAGAAAGCATAAATAGAAGATAAGAAAATAGTCTTGAAAATTCAAAATCAATACAGTATAAAAGAGAATTATTTCATTCTTCTCATCATCTCATTTCATGATTTTACTCATATTTTAAAGCTCCTTATCAATAAATGACTATCAGTAAGATTGATGACTCTGTAAGACAAGCTTTTTTCCCTCCAACCTTATCACACATAACAATTTAGCAGGATATCCTAAGGAACAATGTTGTTTAAAAAGAATAATGGGCCTCTACTTTAAAATGTTTTCTTTCCTGTTAATAAAATCTAACTCAGTTGTTATTTTCACAACTAATCCCTTTGGGTTTGAATTATATATTCTCTTTCAAATCTGTGTGTGTGTGTGTGTGTGTGTGTGTGTGTGTATGTCTTTGTCTCTGATGTCTTTGTCATAAAACCAACTAAAATACTCACTTTTAGAAAACCATATATTCCAAGTAGATTCACATTTATTCCTCTTGA
Organism: Noctilio leporinus; assembly: GCA_004026585.1. NCBI lineage: Eukaryota > Metazoa > Chordata > Mammalia > Chiroptera > Noctilionidae > Noctilio > Noctilio leporinus. Next base: position 48,133 of record PVIW01000252.1, read on the forward strand.
TGTGGAGTAGACAGTAACATTGTTAAAACAAGAAAAACTTCATGTTTAAAATATTTCACATGTGCATGTGATCCAAATTTTGCATAAAAAGGCTCTATTTCTATACTAGCAAAGTGAATAAAATGTTAACATAAAGTTTGACAGTATTGTACTCCCTATACAAAAGTGAATAATTATTTGTAAGAATATTTTTCCATTTTGTTAAATATACATCATGGTTATATAGAAAGGTAAACTTATTAGTGGTTTTGTAAACTTATCATCCACACTGAACTGGGATGGAGGCATAAACCATCTGAAAAACCAAGGATCAGTGTTTTAAAAAAATTGAAACACACAGATATAAAATGCAGTCATTTAAATTGAGCTCAATCATTACCTCAGCCTGGTTCCTTCCTACTCTAGGAACTCTGGATTTAATTTGGCAATAGAAATTAAAAATAAAGGTGAAAAATGTAATCCCAGAATGTAATCATATATCAGAAAATGGCCATGCAATTTTTCCCTTTCTGTTTTCATCTCACAAAATAAGGAATTCCAAAATTACCACATAAAAATTCATTTGCATGGCTTTCAGGTATCTATTCCAATTCTTACAAAATTTCCAGGACTAGCATGGAATGAAGCTATTTTCTATATTTAATTTTAAATCTGCTTTCCAAATTCTGGGGTCAAAATTACTCCAGAAATGTTTACAAATTTGTTACTATAATGTGAGATAGCTATCACACTAAATGGGATAATCAGCAGAATGAAAGCAAACTGAGGTAGATCCAGAGAGTATGAGTTCAATTTCTGACTTACCAAGTACTAGCAAATAGTAGAGCAAAGAATTCTTCTTTTATGTTCTCTGAAACTCATTTTATTGATTAAAGAGATAATTATAAACTCAAAGAATTATAGTTTAAATTCACTTAGAGTATGTAAAACTGCATTGAATACTATAAAATACTAATAAGTATGAAGTATTCATAATTTAAAAATAACTAAATTGATCCCAAATTTCCTTTTGCAAACGTGGCTTCAATGTACCATGAAGCAACCCTGGTGTTGTCTATACCTGTGCTTTCTATATTATTTATCTCTAACAAGGTTTGTGATAATGAAATATTATTTACAATAGGTAATAAAATTATTGCTATATGTTATTATTGTTGCCTTATATAGAATAACCTTGAGCTAGTTCAGTGAACAGTTAAAGTTAATTATGATAGAAATAACTTGAGAATGGGCAAAAGCTTATGAATTAGTTCACCAATTTCTCTTTAGGTAGCAGAGCCTAAAAGAACTGGGTAAGTAGGCTGTGAGGGACATAAAACACTTAAGAGGTCCCTTGGATCTACTTGAATGAAGTAATATTAGAACTGAATTTTGAGTTTTGGTGAATGAAGGAAAAGATTTAATATGGGAAGATCACTGTAAGTGCATGTTTGGCAGGGTGCTGGAAGTGTGCTAAAAAATACATCAAACTCAGTTCTACCTAATTTAATGTGTAAGCCTTTATCCCACACATCTGCAAACTTCACCTTGATCTGTGGTTCTTAACTTTGGAATAGGTCACCATTCTGAGATGATGCTGAAGTTTCAGGGGCATGCCTTTTAAGAAGAAATAGTCTCAGCTCCCAGACATAGAGAGGCACTTATTAATACTGTTGAATGGATATGTGAATGAGATGAAAAGAGGCAACAGCTGGGAGAATGCAAAATGCAGACACGAGGAGGATACAGTCATCTCTGCTCACCCCGCAGTTACACCGCAGTCATGATAGCAGAACTAAAAATACTTTCTCTTGGGAAGCCACGCGATTGATTACAAGGCCATTTCACTGACATTATCTTGGGCTATGAGGAAGCTCAAGGAAGAAGATTTTAAAAATGTATGCAATTACGTTGTAATAATGTTATGTGCCAAAAGACTGATTGAAATGGCACCTAGTGGTTATTCAGAAAAAACGAGAGATTGTATCTGGACCATGCAAGCTGAAAGCAGAGTCAAAAAAGAAAACAAACATCCTCCTGGCCAGGTTTGCTTGGAATGGGCATTTGATGTTGGGAAAACTTTAAACATTGGGAGGTCAAAGACTCAAAGGTTTCTATGAGGAAACCACATAGAGATAATGGCTCAAGTAAAATAGGGACCCTAGGTGCTCTAAAAACAACCCTTCATATTTGTCAAGGAAGAGCCAATTTCCTCAAAATAGTATTTAATTTTTGACCACCCTGCCTTTATATTTCAAAAATGTATGTATGGGGAGAACTACATCAAGCTATACATGTACACTTAATACTTTCAACCTCGGCCTTGAGAGCAGACTCATCACTGCCTTTGGCAACTGAGAAGATGGAATTCAAGGACACCCCTTGGAACTGCTGGCAGAAATGCAACGGTGTCAATCGTTAAACACACACACACACACACATTGATTTCTCTCTTAAATATTGTGGGTGGTTTGTTTCTAACTCATAAGTCATACATGTTTATGTAAGGAATGGTGTAGCTTAGGCTGAAAAGATGCACTTAACCGACCTTCCTCCCCTTTCCATACCCTGCAGGTGAACCTCAGCAGGGGTACTGCGAGTGAGTATGGAAAAGCTGCAGAGCAGACCCGGTTCTATTCCCTAGGCTGATGTTTTGCGTACTGCACAGTAGGGCCATTAAGGTTTCTAAGAGCACAACGGAAACAATCATAACATTTGTTTTTAGATGACTGACTCAGGACATGTACACCAGGCTTTATATAGAAACTGTTTTTGTTTTATTAAGGGACTGTTTGCCTGTTAGTGATAACATCATTAAAAATAAATGAAAGGGGGTTGGTAAAATGCTTCCCAAAAGCAGAAACCTAATTAAAGGTGATATGCCTGCTATGAGGAGGTTGTTTTTTTTTTTTTTTTTCTTTTAAGGACTCAAAAATAGAACAAGGTTAGTTCTTTCTTATTTTATAAAGCCCAAAGAAGACCTCACAGTAAAACATCACTTCTGATCTAATTTTCTATTTCTGTGTACTTTAATAATCTACTTTACAGTCTGTGCTTGCCCATAGAAAGTGAACTAGTTTTGTTCCTACAGAGAGCTTCATCATGTCACAGTGCATGAAAAAGAAAATCTGATGGTTCAGCTCAAACAAAAAATGCACTCTCGTTTTAGAGCAAATTGCGTATACGTGCAGTAACAGCCGTTGAAATAACTCACAACCATGTCATAGTCCTAAAAGACCCCTTTTGAGAGCCTGAGTTCATGGTAAAAAGAAAAAAAAAAAAATCCAAATCATGGTTTATAATTTCAGAGAGAGAGAGAGGAGGGAAAAAGTGGGCTCTTTCATTTGTAGGGGTGGAGTTACTCTAATTTCATGGATGGTGGAAAAAGCAGGAAACTGCATTCCCTTGATAACTCTGCCCTTATTGTGCTGTGACCTTGGCCAACTTACTGAAATTTACATCTGCCAAAAAGGAGGTTCAGAAATGTGCTTTGAGAATTTTCGGGGGGTGGGGGAAAGGAGTTGTCAAATAAATCCAAGGCTATTTCAAAATTAGTATTTCTTTAGAGGCAAAGAGAAAATGAGGAGTAACACTGGCAGCCTCAGAGAAGGCCACAGTTTGACATCCTGGTTTCTTGTCACCTCTGCACAGTGGCTCTATTGCATTTATGAGTCGTCGTCCTGACAATGAATCTTATTGCTAAGTGAATGAAACAGCACCATTCCCAAACTGTCCCCAGGAAATATAAAATAGCTTTGGCAATGTGGAATATTTAAACACTGACTTGCACGGGGATTTTAGACTAAAATTATCATGAAATTATAAAAAATGTAACATAGCTGTGGAAACCGTTTGGTAAAAATTCATTCAGATGAAACAAGACCAAAAATGATTGGCTTAATGTTTTTCAAATGTCTATAAATTCTTATTTCTTTTTATTTTTTATTACAGGTTATATTATCAATTTACAGAAAATGCAAAAACAGAAGAACATTTTGAGTAATTCCAGGGCTATGTGTAACCCACAAACATACATACATGTATGACAATTGAAGAAATGTAAGGCATGGCAGGGTATTTAATAAATACTAAAGGATTTTAGGAACGATAATGGTAAGGTGATTTTGAATTAAGGAAAAGAGTCCTTATCTTTGGGAGATGCACAATGAAGATAAATTTAAATTTAAAAGATGAAATAAAATATGCTTGGGATTGGCTTAAAAATATCTAAGGGAGAGGAGGGATGTGTGTAGAGATCCATGAAACAAGTCTCGGCCCAAAATGATCACAGTTAAATCTGAACCATGGGTAGGTCTATGGGATGTACATTACCCCATTCTAACTTTCTGCTTGTTTGAAATGTTATGTAATATAATGTTTTTAACAAAATAATGCCACTCAGTACAACTCTATTAACTCATTCTTTCAAAAACTTAAAGGCATTGGTATGATGATGCTGATCATTATCATCAAAATAATTAGCATATATCGAGTGTTTTCTATGTACCCAAAGCAATGTTCTAAGCACTTGACATGCATTAACTCATTTAATCCTCACAATAATTCTGGTAGATAGTTACTAGTGTTTAACTCATTTTACACATGAATAGATAGAGGTGCAATAATTTAATTAACTTGCCAAGAAAACTTGTAAGGAGAGGAGCCAAATCCAAATCCCAGCAACCTTGTTCCAGAGCCCATGATCCTTCAACACTCCAGGAGTAAAATGTATTTTGAAAAATGCACTGGATATGTGCGTTCAAATGTGCATAAGAATATACACACCAAAAAATAAAATAATTTTATCATTATTTTATTTCTGAAAACAGAAAATGAGCATTTCTATTTCACTTGTCATTCTTTCATTCTAAAATTTTAATTTGATTTTCAACTAAAGTTTACATTCAATATTATATGAGTTTTAATGTACAGCATAGCTGTTAGACAATCATATGCTTTACATAGTGCCCTTCCTGATAATTCTAATACCCACCTAGCACCATTCATAGTTATTACATTACTATTGACTGTATTTCCTAAGCTGTATTTGACATCCCCATGACTATTTTGCAATGACCAATCTGTACTTCTCTAAGCCTTTTCCTTTTATACCCAGCTCTCTACACCACCTTGCCTCTGGCAACTATCATCCTGTTATCTGTATCTATGAGTCTGTTTCTTTCACTCCTCAATCTTAATCAAAACCTAACTTACTCCTTAAAATCTAGCTAATGATCATCCTAAGCAACCAAGATTTCCCTAAATTGACTGCTTCCACTGCCATACTTATGGTTATTCATTTTAGAAGCAAAGATATCCATCTTAGAAATAAAATTACAGATCATCTCAACATGGGACTTGAGAAATCCAACCAAGGGTATGATAGACATTTAATATCAACTCTAAGTAGCTCACACAGGCATTTTTACACCTTTACCTAATGTTGCACATACTAAGAAGGTCTATCCTTTGCTGGTGAGAAATATTTAACTTTGAAAGTGTCACCTTTTGAAAAGATTTTTAGTTATTTTTAGAAACAGGGGAAGGTAGAGAGAAAGAGAGTGAGGGAAACAGGAAACAATTCTTTGCTTCTCACCCTCCCCGAACCAGGGAATGGGTGGCAACCCAGATTTGTGCCCCACCAGGAAAGGAACCAGGAACCCTTCTGTGTAGACCCACACTCGACCCACTGAACCACACCAGCCAAAGCTGTTTAACTGACATATGCATCGCACGTGGTAAAAGAGCAAAATCTACTTACAGATTCTTTAAAAAATTATTGTTCGAGAGAGTCAACTTAAGAAGGAGCAAGTCTCCCACCTCACCCATTTACCAGCCTACCATTAAACCCTGATCTTGCCTCAAACTTTCTTCTGCACATGTCTTAATTTAACTTAGGAATTTCCTTATTGTAGATCCCTTGCCATGAACTCACTTTCCACCGTAAGAGCTTTATTTAGTTTTCTAACTCACCCCATCTGGGGTGCACACCTCACCCCTCCGCATGTCCATTAATGCACTCCCTCCCACCACTGGGAGCTCCCTAGTTCTCAGTTGCCAATGCGCTCAGCAAGGACACTGTGCGCCAGGCTGCTGGGATCTGCCCTAAGCTAGACATCAGCTTGTTGGTCTAGATAAATGTATCTATAGAAGACTTATGAGTTACTAACATAATGACTCATTCTAAACTACAGCTGTGTTTTAATAAGTGTCTATGCTCTCACCCCACCTTACCACAATCTCCCGCACCAGGATGTGGCCCCTGAATGTGAAAAGTCTCCTGAGGTGACACTGGTAAGCGTCCACATGCTCAACCTCACTGGCCTTGAAATAATTTATTGTTGCTCGTCCCTCCATTGCAACCAATTATTAACACATCTTACCAGGACTATTTCAAAAGATCCAATTCATTGAAATGACTGACAAACACATTTTTTTGCAAGTTTGTTCCTTAAGTATGTTTAACATGGACCAATTGTGAGGGAAGGGACTCTGTCCATCTTATTCACCAGTGTAGTCAGCGAGGGCACCTAATGTGGTATTATCAATCAGTTGAATAGCTGACAATGTACTTCCCAGTTGGTTTGTCTGTTGTTAAATTCTTTGGTCTTTATTAATAAAAATAAATTTTAACTGAGGTTACTTTACATTTTACTTAGTTGAGTTTGAATGAGAAAGTAAAGGATGCAGGAGATAAAGTGGCAAAATTTTAGTAAAATAAACAGCCTACCACAAAAGTGTTATATTTTGAACTAAATTTATTCTTGTATGTAAATACACAAACCTAGCCATTATATTTTAAACTGTTCAAGAAAGTCTCCATTTGCTACAATAGACTCAATTCGACTTTGTAATCTTGAGCACGCTTTAATTAACTTTTCTTTATCCTTGGTCATCATCATGTTTTCAATCTTAGCTTTAAGAGACTATTCCAAAGAGGTTGTTTATGAACTTCTCTTTCACAAATGCTCTATACACAATAGTCTAAAGGATTTGCATCTGGTGAACTAGGTGGCCAGATTTCCTTTTACCAGAATTCAGGAATATTGACACTGAGACATTCTTCCACCTTTTTGGCATTATGTGCTGGTGTACCATCTTGTTGGAAGATAAATGACATCCATTTGCAACTTGCTTCATCCATGGTACAACCACTTCTCTCAAAATGGCAAAGTAAACATCAGCAGTCACCTTCAAGCTTTGTGGAAACAAATGCAGGGTCATGACAAGCTCCTTCACTGCAGACAACACCTAACACCATCACATCAGGAAATTTCATTTTCATGACAATTGGGACTTCATTAAGATTCTCACAGAGCTAACTATTGTTTCTTCTGTTAACTATTTGGTCCTGCTGAAAATTCTTTTCATTAGAGAAGAAAATCAGAGGGGTTTTTTCTCTGGGATTTTTCCATTTTGTTAGCAGTTTCCTTGCTTTTTCAAAGTGCCTTTCCTTTGTCTGCTGTGTCATAAACTGGCCTCTTCTAAGAACATACGATCTGTATCTGATACCATCAGCAATAATCTTGTGAACCATTGCCTATGACATCTGTAGTTCTCTTGCTACTGAGCACATTGATTTTCCTGGATCTTCATTGATGATCTGGATTCTGTGTATGATATCTGGACTTGCGTGATCCTTGCATTCTTTATGCATTTTCCTCGTTGGCTAGGCAACATCAGGATCAGCATCATACACCTTCTTCACATTGTCAACTGTGCATAAAGGGATGTTGTTGAAGTCCGCTATTTCCTGAGCAGTTTGCCCTGCACACAGTCCAGAAACTATGGTTGCTCTAACACCACATTCCTTGGACATGACGGTTGCTATCAGAATTTAATACTTTATATCTGAAACAATTATGTTAAATCATAACCTTAGAAACTTAGTTTTTTTTTAAATTAATAAGAAGCACATGAAATAAAGAAGAGGAAATGTTATTGCCAATTTATTGCACAAATCCTGTTTATAATGAATGCTTTCAGTTTGGGTTGTCTTCTTAGAAATGTGAATCCAACATATAAAAACTATTTATGATATTTGTGGCTCAGTGGATTGAGCACCTGGCCTGCAAACCCACGTGTCGCTGGTTCAATTCCCAGTCAGAGCACATACCCAGGTTGCAAGCCAGGTCTCCAGCCAAGTCTCCAGTTGGAGGCAAGAGAAAGGCAACCATTCATTGAAAAAAATGTATTTATGATATTGAAAATTTTGTTTTTTTAAATTCCCAATTAAAATACAATTAATTACAAATGGGGTTATCCAGCGGAGAAAAGGGGCTAGTGAGTTTGCATAGCAAACAGTAAGATGCGATTCACCCCTCTAGAAGCACTATTGGCTGCAGTGGGCTGTGAGAGGTTTGCTGTGACAGAGGGTGTCCATACAAAAATTGGGGGGCATCATGTCAGGGATATTGTAAAAACTAGAAATTGATAGGAGGTTAAACTGAATGACCTTTATATCCCTTTTACGTATTGAGATTTTATGACTTCTTCCTTGCAAACTAACTGCTTTCTTACAATGCCATATAAAATGCAAAGGAGAGCACTAATTTTTAGGCTTTTTGGGAAATATAAAAAGGTAAGACTGTATGTTTATGTCATTGTCAGCATTCTTCTCTTGGCAACAAGGGGATTCTTGATTAGCCCAGCTGTTATCGTGCAACCCTAAGAGCATAAAAAATATAATGCAAATTCCTGGACCTTTTATTGTAGCAAAGTTTTTAAAAATTGATTTCCAATTTACAACCACTTGTTCTTTGTTGCAAAGGAAAAGATGGCACTGTCAGATCTATAAAATTGTGACTACAAGTACTTAATGTGTGATAGTTCAGAAAAACACATGTGTTGGTCAAAATATGCCCACAAATTTAAATACAAAAATGAAAAATCTTGTTTAACTTTTCCTTTATCACTTTTTCATATTAATTTGAAAACTGCTTGCATTTTTTATTTTAAAAATTCAATTGAAAAAACATTAAGCAATTTTTAAGCAATATTTTAAATTAAAGTAGTTCCTGTTACATCTTTAACTATATATATTCTATATGCCTAATAGTTTGAGTGCCTCAGATAAATTTTCAGGAATATTTTAAGCACGAAGAATTCCTGCATTCACTTTAGAAGATGTAACAGATGAAGAATCTTAGCTGGAAAAAGGTGTGTTAGGGGAATGAGGAAAGGCAGTGTGGATGAGGCCCAGAGAGTGTGAGGGAGTGACTAGTGTAGATGTTAACAGAAGTGAGGGGCATAACCTCTTGTAGGCCTGCACGTGTGGCTGTGGCACCCAATGACCAGCTGGACTTGGCTGATCATCCTACAGAAATAGCACTTCTTTCTAATCATGGATGTCTCATGAGAATGTAAAATTATTTAACCCTGTGTGATCATGTGACTATTCATTCCTCCGGAATATTCAGTTCAAAGCAAGCAAGCACTATTGCTACTTTATAATTTCTTTATGGTTTGTCTCTTCTAACTATAGGACAAGCTCCTTAAGAATAAAATTCCTCTATTTATAGCCACTGTGTCGCCTGGACCTTGAATGGTACCTTGCACTTATAAGCTCTCAAGAAATACATGCAGAGTGAAAAAAATGTTTACTAAGTATTTGAAAGTAACATAAAATAACTGTCCTGGATATTTCTGTGCATTTATTTTCAGAAATTTCAAACTTACCAACATATGTATTAATTATATTAGTTAAATAATCTTCTTTAACAGTGCATTAAGTCATATAAATTATATTTATAGATAAAATCACCATATAAGAGCTAATGTAATTGAAGAAAATTAAAAGTAAAGTATACCATATGTGTGTATCTATATATAAAAATAACTGTACATAAACACAGTTATACAATTACATAGATACGTATGCATATATTCATCTATTATATATAGGTATATAGAACTCTTCTATCTATAGTCAACCAATAACTGTTCTATGTTTAGATTATTACTTTACTTTTTTAAGGATTCAACTTATTATTTTTAGAGAGAGGGGGAAGGAGAGAGGCAGAGAGGGAGAGAGACATCAATGTATGGTTACCTTTCACCTGCCTTCAGCTACAGACCTGGCTGGAAATCTGGCTTGTGACCTGGTTATGTGCCCTGGCTGGGGAATTGAACCAGCAACCTTTGGGCTCCCAGGTCAATGCCTTATGCACTGAGCCACCAGCCAAGGCTTAATTTACTTTAAAAACTACCACCAAAAGCTTTAGGCAAATAAATGATGTTTATTATTTTACATAATATATTATCTTTCAGTACTTAGGCCTTTTCCACTAGAAGATTTTTACAAGAATGCAAGAACCAGGTAGAACCTGAAGCATTTTCCACTGTTTTTCATTTTAGCTTTAAGATGAACAAATTATAAATATTATATGTATTGAAAGGTGAGTTTATAAATGACTTAGTACTGAGCAAAACTTGCAAATAGTTAAAATATTCAACTTTATTGGAAAGTACATACTTGAACAAGCAAACCAAACATGCAAGTTTTATTCCTGCACCCTCTTGATAAACATAAAAAACTCACATTGCTCTTTATTGCTATTTTAAACTAGATCACTTAAATAAATAACATAAAGTAAAAATATTATATGTATATGCATTTTTAAATTTGCATGTAGCTCTAAAGATGCTGACATGTCCTCCACCTAGCTTGACCCAGGGCAGTCATCACAAGGGAAATTTTGCATTGGAGTTTCTTCCTTTTATTTGGGATTTATAGCAGGTATAGCATTATCATTGTTTCTCTTATAATCTATTCTGAAATCCATTTTATGCCTTTTTTTTTTTTTTTTTTTTTTAAGAGAGAGAGAAGGGCAGGGAGGGAGGAAGAAAGGGAGAGAAGCATCAATGTAGGATTGCCTTTCACCTGCCTCCAGCAAAGGACCTGGCTGGAGACCTGGCTTGTAACCTGGTTATGAGCCCTGACTGGGGAATTGAACCAGTAACTTTTGGGTTCGCTGGCTGGCACCTATCGACTGAGCCACCAGCTAGGGCCTTTATAATTTTTGTATCATAGAAATTCTCCACAGAGATTTTAATATAGTCCTTAGCATATCAATAGCTTCAAAAATGCTCCAATGTTCATAAGGAAGTTATTTCTTTCACAAAATTATTTCCACAATTATTTAATTTAATTATAAATTTCATCAGGAGATTTTAGGAAACTAAATCAACCCTGAAATATGAATACATTTTATTTTGCCAATAAATTCAGTTGGCAAATCAGTCAAATTAGAAGATAATCTTTCTAGAAATATCTGCGGATGAATAGCAAATTTAATCCAATGTGGTGTGTACTGTGACAAAGACAAAAACAAGAATATCACAGCAAGTAAGGACATTTAGTTCATGCTTTGACTTCCTGAAGAAGGAAAACAAGTTCAGAATGAAGCACAGTCAGGATACAAACCTTATGGCATAACTAAAACCTCATCAGATTCCATGAAGAGAAAAAATAACTTTTAAAGAAGAGATAATTTATTGTTTCAAACTTTATGTCAAAATTCTAAAGCCTCCCTCTACTGTAGACTTAGTCCTTCAAATGTTAATATACTTTCCCCTACCATCTATTTTTGTTAACAATTAAACATAAAATAACTCTTATCTATAAATGCTTCTTGAAATTTCTTTATTCTATAATCCCACATTTCCCTGATAAACAAAAAAATGAGGCTAGACTGAAAAAAATGTTTTCCTGGGGAGCCTCTGTCAGTCCAAGTGATCACTGTCTTGTTCCCTAAGAAATTCTCTTAAGAAATGATTTTGGAATGTCCCTCAGGGTCATTATCAAAGTGCTTCTTACACTGTCAGTGAAATGTGCTTCCATCCATTAAAAAAGAAAATCAAACTGCATAAGCTTGTTTTACTCATTGATCACTTCTCTTATCTGTGGGCTAGCCAATACAGCTGTAAAGTTAGTCCGGCTATCTTAGAACATAATTCATCTGGCCTGAATCCATTTAGAATTGCCAAGACTTTTCTTCCAATCTATTTCATCTATCTTAGGCTCCCATGATGGGTATTTTCGCTATTTATATTTTCTCATGGAAAGATAACAAAGAAAGAAAAACTTATTGTACTCCTTTGTATCATTTTGGATACATGCCATGTCATTTTGTAATATACTCCCTTTCAATCTAAAATATATACATTCCTGATACCAACCTTCCCCCTAATTACTACTGTCTCAACTTTCCTTACCCCTTTTTGGATTATCCATACTCTACAATCTCACCTTCTTCCAAGTCAAGTCAAATTTTTACTACTACATCGCTAATAAAACTATTTTTATCATTAATAATAATTATGTCATCTCTATTGGTAGATCTGAGTCAGTTCTCAGATCTCCCCATACTTGGCCCATCAGTAGCCTTGACATGTTTCCTATTCCTCCATTCTTAGAACTCTTTCTTCACCTGTCTTCTAGGGCACCAAATCTCAACAACAGCTTCTTCTTAGACCCTTTATTGATTTTGTGTTTTATCTAATCTTTTAGGCTCAAGGTACCTTCTGACATTTTCCTTTGCTATACCCATTTCCCCATAACCTCAATTCAGACCCACACCTGTAAATATCATCTATATGTTGACAGCTCCAAATTTATATCTTTAACTTAGACCTTCTGTTTGAACTTCCCTCATCTCGGGACTCATAAGTTCACTGGGACATCAAATAGGTGTCTTAAAATTCACATGTCTAAAACAACCAAACATGTAACAACCCAGTTCCACAGTGGCTCTTCCTATCATCTTGTTAATCTTGGTCCCATTCCATTTCCTTTCTTCTAAGGGTTAACTAAAATGATGAATCCATAGTGTTTCATTTTGGTCCATAAAACTAGAGATAACATATGGGTATACTGTTCTAGATAGATATAGCCATATTTGTATGAGTAACCATTAACATTTAAATATTTTGTGGTTTAATTTACATAAATAGCATCATATTACTCATATCTTTTTCTAACATGTATTATGTTTTTGAAACTTATTTAAGTTGGTTCATATAGATCTATTTGTTCATTTGAAATGCTATATGGGATTACATTATACAACTATGCTATATTTTCATAATTTATTCCTCCATTACAGCATTCAGTTGGTTTCAAACTATTTGCTATTTTAAAAAAGTATTTTATTATATAATATGCTGGACATTTGCATGCATAATTTTATGTCAGTCTCAGAAAATAGAGTATTTTTCTTTATTGCCAGGAAAGAAACGGAATCTTAAAGAAACTGCGAAATTTCCCTAATTGAACACAGTTACACAAGGATAGACCCAGAATTTGAAATCACATTTACATCCTTCATCACCGTTGCTTCCTACCCCATTACCTTGCCTGGTTCGAAATGCCATAACATTCTTGTAGAAATGATGCTGCCAGTAACAGAGAAAACCTCATTAGCAGTTTTAATCATTGCTTCAGTGAAGATTCTAGAAAATTATGCGTGAGCAATGAGGCCATGTGAATACAGAAGAAAGATGGGTATAGTGATGGCAGACCGCTTACAAAACTGTTTAAAGCCTTGTTATCAACTAGTTAGGCATTCTAGTTCTAGAGCTACTGGCAAGAAATTCACAGGAATTAGTGAGTCAGTTGTGGAACAGGAAGAAATAGAAATCAAATAAAAAGCCTCTGTATGCTGGAGAGCCAGGAAAACTAAAAAACGAGAGGAAAAAAGACCCTCGTGAATGTAACAAGATACAGGCTGCACAGAATGGTGATGGTGTTCCTTTGAAATAAAGATTTGATTTACCTACCAAAGTCTTCAAGCCAAGAATTCTTACTTGATTTCTAAACAAGAAAATAATTGAGGAACTAAAAATTAAGAGAAGAAAAGGGACAGATATGGCTGGCTCCTTACAGATACAAATTTAAAATGAAAATGACTGTCTTCTTCTTCCTTCCATTCACCCCTAACTAGAGCTGCAATAAACAGCAAAGATTGAAATCCATCTTTAGTATCAGCAGGAGTATTATAAAGCATACCAAGCTAGAACATGAAGCAAGCAAGCAAACAGACAAAAACCTCAATATCAATTGGTGTTTGCTGATCTGCTCTGGCTTTGGGTCTTGCTGTGGGGAATTGCACTCCTGCACCTGTTTCCCTACAAGGTTCATCCCAAATATTGTGACTGGAGCCCCTTCTGTACCAGAACCTCTGACTTGGTTTCATGTTCAATATCTTGGTTTCCCTTGGACTATAGTTCTTATGTCTCCTACCTTAACATCTTTGTCCTTGAAAGTCCAACCTGGAACCTCATTCTCCATGACCAGGTGTTCCCCAATGCTTTCAAATATCTTCCCTCTGCTTGAATTTTCACATTTGCTGACAGTTTATAAGAAGTTCACCTACCACCTACCACCTACTAGAATTTTCCTGCCATCCACCTGTTTTGGCATCCCAACTACTGCCTAACCTCTCTCCATCATGTTCCTCAAACCTACAGATACCATGATTTTCCATTTGGTTTCACATAAGTTAACAAGCATCCATTATATAAAAAGGGAAAAGGTAATGGAATAGAGGGAGACACTCTGGTCTCCCTCCAGAGAGATGGGAAGAAAATTGACTCAAGAAAGATAAATAATAAACAAAGAGGAGGAAGCTAAGACCATTGACATCAAAAGCATAAATATTTGGTTTTATAGACTAGTAACATCCATAGATTTGGATAATTTTATTCTGACAGACTTTTCTTAGATGACAATGTATAGAGTCAAATCTAATGCTTTCAGATTCTTAACATATGAACATCCTATTAAGAAATGTTTGTTTTTATGTATAAATTGACCACAAAGAATTGCACAGAATAACTAGAAAAATAATTTCAAATATATTGTTTGCCAAAATGTTATATTTCTGCATTAATTCATATATGCCTCTGGTTGTTTCAATGATAAAAATCTACTTTAAAAAACCCACAGCAGTATCATTACTCCTATAAAGAAAAGCTAGAAAGGTAATCTTTTTTCTTTTAAAGATTATACATCTTTATAAAAACAAAAACAGAGACATAGATGCTCTGGAAAATAAAATCAGACAGCAATTAGGGAAAATGGCTACACTTAAATTCAGCAAAAGTATAAGAAATAGAACACTGCAAAGAAATATGCATATACTTAGAAGTATATACAGTAATTGGAACCATCTGCTAACAAATAAAGGTACTATAAGACCTGTTTCAAAGACAAAATTAGACTCATTTGTTATTAGTAGTATATATTTGCATTCAATTAATGTGCTAAAATCCTTTAAAAGTATGCTCTCGTAAGTGGGTTAAACATGTTCATTGTAATCTTGTTTATACTAATAATTGGCTTAGCAAATCTTTTCTTTATATCTAGTACAAAGGTAAACTTTATCAAGCCCAAGCTGAATTATCATAAATTTCATATTAGCAGAAACCAAATTAATGAGGTTTGATTGTACCAAGAAAATTGCTTTTGCCATTTGCTTAATTTCATCTGCTCTATATAATAACCAAAAATTCAATGATGAAAAAGGTAGATAATTCAGTATTTACAAAAATGTTAGTAGAAGCAAGGCAAACTTTCAGAAACTCTAATTTAGTGTTGTTTTTATTTGTTTAGGTTCAGTATGTAATATGATGTTAAGTATATTACTATACTATGCTATTATGGAACAGATGTTAAATGCCATGTAAAAATGTCAGGGGTAAATGATTGATGATCCTCTTTGCCATTTCAAAGTAAACCATGATTATTTATACGCTCTGGACATTGCTTGAAAGCATCATATTAAATCTAAACAATTGATCCATTTTCAAGGGTTTTGTATAATGTATTATTTATGTGTTTTTTGTTCTTTTGTAAAAATGCCCTGGTATAAGGAAGTATGTAGATTCTCAAGTGCTCCGCCCAGTCCATATGGTAGATTTGTTCTCTGTGTAATACTTACTTTTCCCTCTAGGCCCATATGGCAAGTCCATAGGCTGCCCAGCCCTCTGTCCTCCACAGGAGCCATATGGCAAGTTCACTGAGCACTCATTTACCTTGTATTAATATTTTATCTGCCTCAGACAGAAAGAGAGATCAGATTAAGTAAAGGCAGCCCTTGAAAATGGTTTAGCCATATAATCAATACTGAGTGTCAATGTAGTATGAGATATGGGTTCTGTTATTTCATTTATATTAAAAATAGCAGATTCATTTGAATAATTTATCAAATAACTTCATATGCTCTTTTGATTACTTGATATACATTGACAGAATATTGTTTAATTATGCTAATCACTTAGACAATATTAACACATGATAGTCTAAGCTTATAAAATTTAGAACTCATTTAAACATATAGGCTTTGATATATCCAAAGATATGACTGAATCTAAATTATAATCTATATTACCATAGTAATTGCTCTAAAATTAATTCATTGTTATAACATTTGCAACTATAGGCTAACTTTTGCTGTCAACTTAAAGAAATTAACTCAGCAATTTGTTTATAATTAGAATTCATATAAAATATGGAATAAATTAAAATACATTTCTACATAGCTACGCCACTACAAATTCATATGAAGTTACCAAATAAATAAACTTCATGGGGTAATTTATGTGACTATATTTTCATTTTGTTGATATAGTATTTTAAAATTTTCATTAATATTTGAGCTATATATATTATCTCTATATTTTTACTTTAACCTGATAGTACTGATATATATGGATTAATATATCTTTCAATTAAACTGATATTTCAAGTACTTATCAACTCTTACAGAAAGTGCCACAATAAATGTAACGTATATACTTTGCACTGGACACTATTATATGTGTATGTTTCTTTCATCTCCTCAAAAAAGACAGTTGTCTTGTTTATGAAAAACATCTTGACTATTAATAACTTGAGTCAGTTATTCAAAATGAGCACAAATGAATGTTGCCTACCACACTTATGGCAATTTATTTTTGTTAGGCCTTGCAATTCTTGTCAGCCTATGTATATAAAATTTGATGTGAGAATATTCAGAAGGAGTTTGTGCTTTGATTCTTAATATGTCTACAGTGTTTTATCTTGGACATGGATTTTAATCAGTCAACCCTTTTTCCGCAAAACAGTCATACATTTTTTCATTTGACTTCACACAATGCATACACCCTATTATCATGTTCTGCCTACCTTCCCTCTGTGTCCCCATATTTGTTAAGATCTCTGTCCAGAGCCCTTCCTCCAGGCCAATGTAACTCCTGAGATGATGTCACATAGGTGACAGAGAATATTCTGAACCCATTTGAAATTTTAAAATGATAATATTGAAATTAAAATGTTAATGTATTTAGGTTTGTCACCTGGACATGCAAGTAAAGTCATAATTAAAATATAAAGACAACATCAGAACCCCTGACAGCTTATTTTAGACTTGTATATATAGACACATATTTTAATGAAAATATAAAAGTTTAATTTTATGCACTGAATATTTTTACAGAGTCAGCATTTTGCTATTTTGTGATAACATGTTAAAATTAATGGGGTGTCTTAACTAAGTTCTTTCCACATATCTACATATACAAAGGGAAAAGCTCTGAACTTGACTTCATAAAAACGTTCGTGGCGATTTTGTTAAAGTTTAGATGTGCGGATTTGTATTTGAAATCCTCAGAAGGTTACAGGGTGCAACCCTTCCACAATATCTCTGAGTCTTCAGGGACAAAATCCCATTATGTGGAGTTCAGTGAAGGGGGTAAACACCACCATAAAGAAATACAAATTACACATATTTCCCATTTAGTTAGTGTCACCAGAGTTCACCATTTAGAATTCTAACCAGTTAGGACTTATTCTTGGAGGTCAAGTACCTTGTGAACCTTGTCATCTCATTGATGACATCATACCCCATCCATCAATTCTTGCAGGAGCACACTTGCCATCTGCTCAGCGCACGTTGTGATAACTTATTAGACACATTCACAGGGTAACAATCTGTACAATGACACTGCTATCTGAATGCTGGCACACACTGAGCTAACAAGCACTGTTTCTCCGTCAGGGCACAATGACTCTGCCCTCCAAATTTAAAAAAGAAATCAGGAGACTATTTAAACTGTCGAAGTCTTGTGGAAACTATCAGGATATGGGCAAAAGCCTTTCTCTCCACGGCAGGATCACAAATAAAAGTCGCATCACAAAAAGCTCACTGCGATGGATGATTTCTGATTAGGATTTTTTGCTTTTGCTTTTGTTTGCTTTTCATTTTATGAAGGAATCAGATATATCAGAAGTATACTCGGGTTCCCTGTAGAAACTTAAGAATAATAGCATGCATAATCACCAAGCCATAAAACCCAGTATCTCCTTTCTACTTGCTAAAATATATAATTAAAATAATTTCTCAATCTTTTCCAGATGAGTACAATCTCTCTTATTATTTTTTTCTAAAGACATTTAATTAGCAGAAAGAGAGTCTCAAACATCTAGCTGACACTGCATCCCTACAATTCTAATAAGTCCTTTGGAAAAACCGAGGACAGTGTCCAAGATCACATACCTGTGTTTTAGCAGTGTTTTTATTTGCAGTATAAAATTATCGGGCATGTGTAACCTAGCAGCTCTCAAAGACCTTATGACTTGATGCCTGACACAACAATCTCTCTAGCCTTCAGCTTTAAACACTATATATTTTTACAGAGGAAGATGGTATTTATTTTGCATTACTTGAAATTCGTCCTCTGTTTCTTCTTTAGGCATGTCATTTATTCCAGCTTACACTGTGATCAACATTGTACTAAAATAAAGTCAAGTACAACAGCCGCTCCCTGCCCATCAAAACGCACAGACGTCTGCCAAGCACTTGTAACAGCTGGTGTTACATTAATTAGTTTAAACTATTTATTTCATCCATCTCCAGAGCAGATTGAGCAAAAACATTAGAGATTATTATAGCATCTGTAAGTGCCCTGAAAACATTAACCAAGAAAAGTTAGAATATTCATCAGTATCATAGATAGATGCACACAACATACTACATATAAATATATATGTATATATACACACACATATATATGATTTAAGAGTCTGAGCAGTCATTATAAATAAATGAATAAACTCTAGCATATACTTAGTGAGGGTATGTTTTATTAACTGTCTTTACAGACATAAGTTTTCAGCTTATATTCATCTTTTGTGTCCACAAAGTTTCTCTCTTTAAAAATTATCACTAGAAGGTGATAATAATTCCTGGCAGCATGGGCCATTAAACAATATATGACAGGGACTGGGTGACTCAGTGGATTAGTCACAGATTTTATAGCCACTGTTGGAATCCTGCCCTAACCATAGTGATCAAAACAGTGTTATCAAATGGTTGTAAAAATCTCAATTAAAATTACTTCCATGGCCTCCACTAGGTTCTTTGCAATATACATCCCATAACATAAATCTACATGTTATTGACAAAATTAACGCAACAGCCACTTTTTGACTTAGGAGAATTTAGAAATTAACTATCTAACTGACTCTTTAAGTAATGGTTGTCAACAGGGGCTTGATTATAAATGCACATCCATTAAACACCTGTCAGCATATGATTTTTTGTTTTTTGCAGAATTCTACATATCAAGACTACATTACTTTTGCCATGTGCATTTTGGAAACCAAACACATATAGATTGAATTAACATGAAATGTACCTATGAAAAACAGAAACATTCTGAAAGAGCTAAAGATTAATTCACGGTAGTAGCAGTGGAAAACAATCAGGATTTAAATAATTCTTTTGTAAAATATCAAAATAACACCATGTAAATGCCCTTAAGGTTGATGATTCCCAAAGCAATCTGTTTCACTCCCCCAAAGCAATGCCATGAATAGAATCTGACACACAACTTAATCAACTAAAGGCAAACAAAAGGTCTACATGACAGATAGCAAACAAACATTTAGAAAATAAATAATCTGATCTTCGATGAAGAAAAGTAATAAGGAGAAGAGGGCATTAGGGAAAACACTACTATATGCCTTGGCAAAAGTTTTCTTCATAAACACAGCCAGAAGTCCTGAATCACTACTCATTATTCCTAGAGTTAAAAGCTTTTGCTATTTTAACCTTCTTCACAGGTCAAAAATCAATCTCTATAAAGTAAGTTAATTTTACTTCTTGGTTCTTTAGTTTCCTATACCAAATGCAAAAAAAAATTTAAAAATTAGTACAACAAAACTTCAATGTAATATAAATCTATTTAGATTTATCGCAGATTAAAAGAACCCAGTTATTGAATTTTTTAGAGTAAAGAAACAATTATAAAACACATCTTTATTATAATATTGCCTATGCTCTATCTGTCATAGATCCAAGGAGACTTGGCTTGGTAACTTACCTTGTTTTATGGACAATTGAATCATTAATATGGGTCTGTTACATACAAATTATGCCTCCACAAATTCATGTGTTGAAACCCAAACCCTCAGTGTCACTGTATTAAAGATGAGGCCTTTAAGGATATCAGTAAGGTTAAATTAATCCATAAGGCCCTATCCAGTAGCTCTGGTGTCCGTATGGGAAAAGGAGGAGTAACCAGGAAGGCCAGCACTCAGAGGAAAAGCCATGAGGACACAGAGGGCAGAATGTCTACAAGCCAAGGAAAGGCTTCAAGGAAAACCAAACCTACCAACACCTGGACTTGGGAATTCTAGACCCAGAACTACAAGAAAACAAATCTCTGTTGTTGAAGCCACTCAGTCTGTGTGGTTATGCTCCAGCAGCTCTAGGGAACTAATACAGGAACTCACTGTACTCATACTGTATAGCAAGGCACTCATGGCTCACAATTCTACAGTGTTCTCTAATTTATGATCAAGTAAATTATCATTTCATTGGTTTTTGTTTTGCCAAGTTGTATACTTGAAACCTGTACCACAATGATTAAAAAAAGAAATAAGGCCCTGGCTGGTGGCTCAGTGGATAGGCAACCCAAGGTCACTGGTTCGATTCCCAGTCAGGGCACATAACCAGGTTGCAAAGCCAGGTCTCCAGCCAGGTCTGTAGCTGGAGGTAGGTGAAAGGCAACCATACATTGATCTTTCTCTCCCTTTCTCTCCTGCCAATCCCCTCTTTCTAAAAATAAATAAACAAATAAATTTAATATAAAAATTTTTAAATAAATAAAAGAGAGGGAGGTGTCTGCTCTTGGAAAGTTATTCCTGGCTTGCACCAAAACAGAACACTGGTAAATGGTAATGCTGGGCTTATACCCAGCCTTCTGACTTGAGCTCCAAGTTATCAGCACTGCTTTTTTATGATAATGACATTCAAATTTTTAGGACCTTTTGGATTTCTGAGAAATGAAAGCCTGACAAAAGTGACTGGAGTAAAATGTTTTAAAGATAATATTCAGAAGAGACAAAAATCATATTTCAGGTGAGAAGTAAACTAACGCTGGACCATCGGCCAAATCCAGCATGGATTTCATACGGCCTGTGAGCCAGAGATAGTTCTTACATTTTGAAATAGTTGAAAAAGTAAAATAAAAAGAGGAATAACATTTTGTGACACATGGAGATTACATAAAATTTAAATTTCAATGTCCATAAAGTTTTATTGGAATAGCGCAGTAATTGTTCCATTTTTTATAATCTATGACTACTCTCCCATTACAATAACAGAGTTGAATAGTAGTGTCAGAATCAATCATGTGGCCTCAAATGCCTAAAATATTTACTACCTGTCTCTTTACAGAAAAAGTTTGCTGACTCCTGTTCTGTACAATAGGGTTAATAACCTCTGTTATTATAATTATGTCAAATAGTCTAGCTCTGCTTTTTTCAGGGAACCTATTTCTCCCATAGCCAATTTATAGAATCTCACTAATGAGCTGAATAGCCCTAACCTATCTTCATAATGTTACTGTATGAGAGAAAAGGAAGTTTCAACTTTCACACAACTCACAGGAGAATTTTTGGAATACAACCTGTTAGTAAATTTGTGGCTGCCAGTTTCAGAGATGAGTTGATGCTCAGGAAAAATGATAAGAACAACAGTGACACATGTCTATATATTATTCAATTATTACTACAACCTCTCCTTGAAGCAGGTTCCTATTATTCTCGTGTTTTTTTTTTGTTTGTTTGTTTGTTTTTTACATTTGAAAAACAAAGATTCCTATAGTTCAGTAACCCTCACAAATGGATAGCACACTCACTGTGCTGTTGATTTGGAATTGGAAACTTAAATTTCCCTGAAGCTAGAGCTCATGTTTCCAACCATTTTGTTTTACTGTCTGTAGTGATTTCACTTAAGTAAATATTATTTGGTTCTATTTTAATATTTTATTAGCAAACTTCCTAAAGAAATCAGTACAAAATAAATTTTAATTTTAATCAATTAAATGCAAATTACATTCAAAATTGACCAAAAAAAAAAAACAAAAAAAAAAACAACAACCCATGTCTGAAGACTACACAACATTTTACCACTAATGTTTAAGATAATATTTTGTTCAAATGCTTGGTCCTAGCCAACAAAGTATGCAGATATTTAGAGGATTAAACATCTGAGCAAGGATTGATATATCTTACAACAAGCAAACACATCTGGCTACTACTTCACCAGGTAAGAATATGATATTAGCAATATATTGAAATAAGGCTAATGTAATATAAGTCCCTTTAGAGAAAAAAGGCACTAGACAAGGTCAAACTTGGATTTCTTCCTGATTATGTCACTCTCAACCTTTGAGTCTCAAACAATCTATTAATCTTCTCTATACCTCAATTTCTCTTGGGCCTGAATTGTTATTGTGCCTCCAGTACTTCAAATGATACTGGGACATGAACATAGATTAGATGAGAGGTATAGATATAAACATATAAATACATGTAGGCTTATTATAGCTGTAAATTTCCTTACTACTGCATATTAGTTGAGTGGAAATTAAAAAATTTAAACTTATTTTGAAACATACATTCAAGTCACCTCTTGAACCAAAAAAGAAACTGAATAACAATCTTTTAATCTTTCAAACTCAAGGAAACTGTTATTCACACATGCTCTTTTCTAAGCAGACACACATTTTCTTGATATTCTGAAGCCATAATCCATCATTTTCATCTCTTCATGATTGACACCTCGGATCTTTTCTTTACCCAGATATTTATGTAATCATCTGATGCCAAAGTATCAGATGAAAATGTCAAATCACTGCCCTACTAGGTAGCTCAGTTGGTTAGAGCATTAACCCAATATGCTAAGGTGGCAGGTTCAAGCCCCAGTCAGGACACACACAACAATCAACCAACGGATGCATAAATAAGTGGTAAACAAACTCTAACTCTCTCCCTCTCCCTCCTCTCCCTCTCAAATAAATAAATAAGAATTAAAAATGGTAAATCACATACACAGTCAGCCCCTATAGGACACAACCTCACATTCTCTCTGAAATTACCTACAGAGGAAGAGCCCCACCCTTATACGTAGCTTAATCTATACTTAGCTACCATGCTGCCCTTAGTAGGAATCATGAAATCAACTTAAGACTTAAAAAACATACATGCTCATACCCTGATTTTACAAGAGCTTGAAGTTCACTTCATTTCAAAAGTCATTGTTTAGTTAAGTATTTATAGCACAATAGAATGTGTCATGTGACATTTCCAGGAAACTGCTATTACACTATAACAACGAAATTCAAATTATTCTAGGGTGGATGAATCTGGACTGCTCTAAATAACTAATGGAAGGAACATAAAGCATATAAACTGGAGAATGTTAGTAAATACGTACAGTTTCATAGGCAGGGTGCTTTCACACTTTGCTAATATAAATAATCATTACCAGCTCTAAAATGTAAGTGGGTCTGAAAATACCCTGGGAGACATTCTGGGAGCTTTTACAAACTGTTACCTTCACCTTGAAATAGAATATCAGACATGCTTGTAGGGCAGGGGCGAAGCTTGTGGACTGTAATTCCAAAAACGATTGTCAAGGTTCCCTTATGGCTCTTTCTATCACTCACCCCAGTTCACCCTTTGAGAATCACATTCTAACTATTTTGATGAGAACACTACTTTAGCCTTCATAATCCATCACACCGCTTCTCAAAGTCAAGTTCCAATGCAGTCGTCCTCATTTCTTACAACTTGCCACACAAACACATAAAAGCTTGATCTTATTCAATGAGCTTCACTTTGATCTCATTTTCATGGCACAGTACCATTAAGATTAATAATGACCGTATTTTTTTATTATTCTTTCATTCTCTCGTGCTAGAACGGTATAGGTATCGTGTTAACCCATTTTGACATCTCTACAGAAGAAAAGTTCATTCCAAAGGTTGAATGTGGCAGGCACTTGCTTCTTTTGGAAACTGTATGCTAGCCAACTGCCTGATGAAATTGTTTTCTGACCCTAAGTGCTTTTTTCTCTCTTCTCCCAAAAAGTGAATTGTTCAACTTTGCTACACAACCCTTTGTTCTTCTCGAAGTCACTTTCCTTGTGTCTTCTACTATAAGGACAACCAAATCCTAAAAGCTGGGAAGAATGCATATGTTTATTTCACCATCGCTCTGCAATTACTGAATGCCACTTAATTATAGCAACAGATGCTCGAGTGTAGGAACCAGAAAAATCAAACGCCTCATTTCCAGGTTATTTTTTTCCATTGCTTCTGCCAACAGCAGATGTGTGAGCCCCTTGTGCTCTGGCGTAAATACTTATCAAATCCTAACAGGTCACCTATGTCACAAACAACATTTCAGATGCAACTGTTTCACCTGATAATAGGTTCTGCAAATAAAACTGTGAGCTGTAAATACAAGGTATTCCGAATGAAATGCCATAATGTGAAATTGCTTTTTCTCCAGCTACAACTGAAGTCCTTGACAGTTCCTGGCAGTGATAAATCACCCTCCCATTAATTGTCTTCTCTCTCATTGTGAGGTGAACTGCTAAAAGGAGCAGTCAACAAAAATGACTTAAAGGACACATTTTGGCAAAAAGACAATGAAGAAATCTGTCATTGCTCAGTCTCCAGTAAACTGTTGTGAAGCCATCAAAATATATGTAGCTGAGGTGTTTATGTCTTTGTTAGAAAGATTATAGAATGATAAGTTTACTGTTCAAAAGGAGGAAGGGCCCGGCAAAACTTTAATTGTAGAACCCTGACACCCTCTTCCAAGTGATTTTTCTCCTGCAAGATGCATTACTGTCACTTGGATTTCAAACCTTTTTCTCATCTACTTGGATTCACACTCTGACCTAGAATAAATGAAAAGCTCCCCAGCGTGTATCATGAGTTATAAATTCTTGTTAACATAATTCTGAACTGAGAGGAAGTTTAATTTTAAAAAATTAATTTCAGAAATTATCAAATAACATGATTTTTCTGTAGGACAGGGAAAAGAACCGATACAATTCTCCATCGTAAAGCATGTTTGGCACCAACAGGCAACTTAGTATTACCACATTAGTATGAGAAAAATATATGTTATGACAGTGCTTTTCATATGCACCGTTTACACTTTAGTTTATATTCAGCAGTATAAGTAAAGATGTATAAAACTTGAACTATTGCTGTTTTGAATTAAATGTTCATATGTACTTCATATAATTGACGTATAGCTTGAACTGCTGGGTTTTAAGTCTAATTGAACAAAAACCCTAAATCTAAACTTCTATTTTCTGGATTGTACCAGGACAATCCTATTCTAGTGTCAATAACGTACTTGAAAGAGATACAGAGGTAAAAACTTTAAGATCACAATTATTACCCAGGCAGAATAATTCAAATAAGGCAAAAAAAAAAAAGGTAAAAATAAAGTATTCAAATAAAGCAAAAACTGTAAAAATAAAAGTATTCTTTCATGAATTCTTATGGAATACAACTTAATGTCCTGACGCATGATTTGGTATGTAATCACGTCAACATATTTTTTTTCTAGAGGAATTTGAAATGACTTTAAAAATAATTTATGAGTATTTCAATTAATACTGAGGAAATCACTGAGTCAATAACTCTAAAAGAAAGGGTTCAATATATCAACAAAGTGTTCTTGTTAATAGATAGGTGTCTCTGGTTTGCATTAAATGGGATGAAATCAAGAAGTGGTATTTTGGTGCTTCAACACTATAATTTCAATAAGGAGTCTAAGTTAAATAAGGAAAACTGAAAACGACCCCAAGTCCCATTTTGCAGCTCAAATGGAATGTGATCTTAAAAGTTAATAAATATCATTTATAAACTATGACATTAAAACATCTTTTGAATGACAGAAATAAAAATCAAGGGATTGATTTTCCCCCTTTTTTTTTGGTGCTCCGCCAGTATGAGAGCTTACTGAGAGCATATGGAGATAGCATATTTGCAAGTCCATCTCTGGAGGATTGAAAAAGGCCCTTAGCTTGTGAAAAACAGCAATGTTATTTTTTTTTTACCGTTCCCTATATTTAGAGATTAAATCGCTCACTGCACAAACCCATTTGGAACAGGCGCGAAGGTGAAAAGGATAATCAGTACAGCCACTGGTCCGTGTTTCCTAAACGCTTTTGAAAACATTACTGTGTGCAGGCATAAAATTAGCGGCAGGACCTTAAAAAGGCTGGCATTTAGCATGACTTTTTGGAAAGTGACACCCTCATTTTTTTCTTGTAGGATATCATTAAATTTCAATCGCCCTATGGCAGTGCCTTTCCATTAATAACCAATTCACTGTGTCACTTTGGCTCTCCTTTGAAATAATGAGCCTTTGCTTCGCTTTAATAAATTTAAACATATTCTCAAGGCCAGGGAAGATAGGAAACCGCAGATGGGCTGAGAAAAACACGATTCATAAATCCTTAACTGCCTGAGATCGTTGAGAGCAAAACAAAGTAACACTCGTAAAATATTAAACAATCCCAGCTGTATGAGGGGAGCTTCATTAACAAAAATGGACTATTTACTGCCTTGCTCAGAGCCTGTGAGTGGAGAGAGTCAAAGAAATTAAAACAAACAAAACAATCTCACTGCAATGTCTTATGATTCTTTAACCAACTAATGGAACAATGAAATTATTACCTGGAAAGGCCAGTGTTTGTCAAGAATGAATAAATGCTATTTAAAATGTTGTAAGTTGTTTCTCACCAATGCATTTTATTGAAAAGGTGACAAAGGAAAGTCTATTTTTGAAATACTTCACTAAGTGCAGCAAAGTTATTGAAGATATGAGCCCTACCTACAGATTCAAAACAAAATCCTAAATACGCAAAACAAATTGATTTTCATAAGCATTGTGACCATCTTTATACAAATGGGTTCTGAAGTACATGTTGGGCTAGAACCAATGAGTTACTTTCTTTTGCTTTGAATTTATATTTTATTACCCACTTAACTTTCTCCTAATACTTAAGACTATCTTCCAATATAGAGTTTATCAAATACTTTAAGATTGGTAGTATATTTGAAATCATACTTCAAGAATGGAAATTCAATGGAAAACTCCTAAGCATAATAATAGACGGATATTATGAGACTCATCATCAAGGGTAACATTTTAAATGCCCTGCTTCAAAATCAAGCCCTGCTTGCTGGTGGGATGCAAGTTTAAAGAAGCAAAAGATCAATGTCAGTCTGTTAAATGCTAAGAACATAGACGCTCTAACCTTAAAGACAAGCTGACAATTCAGTGGACAGAATGTCAATACTTCTAAACATTTCAAGGGCAAAAATATTGCTTTATACAATCTGTGTCACATTTATTGCAAGAAAAGAATTTAGATTTTTCTTCTGCATTCTGTCAGCACTTTTCCTTTTATTATACAGATACATAATTAAGGAGTTCGATATGGAATAATGTAGAAGCTGACCCTTTTAACGACACATGGCTAGCATTGTGATATTACATGCTAAAACACAAGAAAAATGCAAATGCAGTCATCTTTTTAAAGCACTATATATTTTAACAATTGAGCTTTTATGAGGAGAAAATTTCAAAGGAGGTGATAAAGTATTTGGAAAAATACTTGAAGTATTTTCTGTTATCATTAGTAGCTTCATTTCCTGACCGGATTTTAAAAGAAGCAAATAATGGTTGACATATTGTATTTTCCAAAGATGACCTAAGCTGAAAAGTAATAAAAGGTTCGGTTTAAGGTGTCAAATATTGACTGGAGGCTTTATGCAGCTCTATTTCCTTATCTGTAAAATGTACAAAATAATAATGTCACCTGACTCCAAAAGTCATTTAAGGCTACCAACTTTCCCTAGTGCCTGGTATAATACCTAATAAGTAGCATATGCAGGTTAGATTATAATTTAGTTTTAAATGGAATAGTCTTGAAGGAAATATTAGTCTACTATGATCCTATAAAAAAGTATAATGACTATTATGAAGAATAGTTCAGTAAACATTTACTATTATGTAAGAACATGGTGACTTGTACTAGTATTACAAAGCAATTTGTTGGCAATTCTTGTCAGACATCTAAGACTTCCTTTGAATCAAAATCATGTCTTCTCAGGGAAGAATTCTGGGGCTAGCTATTACTTTCAGGGTTAGAATGTGACTACGGTTCAATTCTTCCATAGAAACCTTAAATGTTGACTAGTATGATCATCTGTTATAACATCTTTGAGATATCTTCAGGAGTTATTAAAAACACTTTCCTTCATTTGTACTTCTAAACAGTTAACAGCCATTTAATGATTATAAATAAATATACACGTCTTTAACACCATTAGTCTTTTTGAGTTACCTTCAACTAGCTTTGTAAAAACCACTTAATAGAGATCAAATATTTTTGCTTACTATTGAATGTATCACTCAACTAGTTTGTAAAACAGGTTAAAATGATAAAAGACGTAATGTAGGTAGATATATATGCATTACATATAATGTCTAAAAAAAACTTTTGAACTGCCATGCAACACCTGATAGTTACAAATTACTGAAACCAAAGCATTTCCTTTCTTTGGGGGGGGGGGGGGTGGTCTTTGCAACTTCAGAGTAACTTGAAAAGTCACAGATTGCACTTTCTCAGAGGTAGGGTAGAAAAGTTGAAAGAGTTTTTGATAACTTAGATGGCCTGAGAATGTCGTGGTAAGTTTGAGTGAAATAGCATCCTATGCGAGTCTAAGTGACTACTCCTTGAAAAGTTGGTATTTTCCTTCCTAACGACCTTCATCACTGAATCCGGGAAACAATTACAATGAGAGGCATGTGAGTGCAGTCTTTGCCACTGGGCCTTCATAAATCTTGCCAGTTCCCAGTGAACAACACCAAATATTTGCAGCTGAGGAACATTTGGTCTGGCTTAAATTAACATATCTCAGCAGTCAGAAGTCATTAAGCTTTGCCAATGATTTGAAACCATTTTTCCATTTCAAAAGGCGACATTGGCTTTTACTTATTTTTCTGGATGAAGGAGGTAGTAAAAACTAAAACAAATGACATGAAACTGGAAGTTACTAGTGAAAAAAATGATAAAAGGCTTTAAACTGCCTTTGGTATATTTGTTACATTTTAAAAGAATCCCTTAGCTTTTATGCATATAAGCAAACACATTAAGACGAGGCACACCAATTTTATGGTAAACATGATTCAAGTATAAAAATGTATTAGTCTTTGTGAATTTAAGCATTATAAATTGTAGAGCTGATAAAAATGTTCATGAGAAAGAATAACCCAACATTTTCAATTAAGGTTTTCAAGGAAATTAAGCACAGAAATACTAAGCACTGTGTTTTCCAAAGATCAGCTCTGATGCAGAGTTCATGCAGACATAACAACGTGAGCAACTGGTTTATAGCATTTCAACAATTATACCAGGGACTGTCTTAAGTATTAAAAATGCAGCTACAGATGATGAGACTGGGATTTAGAATGCTAATAACAGATCACTTATTTATGTCAATTTCTTCTGTTCAAGGGATAAAATTGTTTCAGGATAAACCAGATTTTAGAAACAAAACACTTGATTCCAATTCCAGCTTTCCTACAGAATAGCTGTGTCAACCTGTACAAGTCGTTCCACCTCTTACAGCCTCATTTGTAGAGTAAGGATAGCAACCTTGACATTGCAGGTAAGTCACTGTGAAAATGAGAGATGATGGTCAAAACTCTGTGACTGCCCCATACCAAATGTTCCATAAATGGTACTGGTTAAAATGAACAGTTTTAAAACATTCAAATGGCCCTGGCTGGTGGCACAGTGGATAAGGCACCAGCCTGCAAACCCAAAGGTCGCCGGTTTAATTCCCAGCCAGCGCACATAACCAGGTTGCAAGCCAGGTCTCCAGCCACGTCCATGGCTGGAGGCAGGTGAAAGGCAACCATACATTGATGTCTCTCTTCCTCTCTGCCTCGTTCCCTTCCCCTTTCTCTAAAACTAATAAATAAAATCTTAAAAATAAAGAAATAAAAATAAAACATTCAAATGAATACCATTACCATCAGCATGTACATTCTTAGGTATTCTTAGACCTAATGAATTTTATTAGTTGGTAATCACACAAATGAGAAGAACCATTTAATTATAATATATAACTGATAATAGAAACATACTCTTATGCTTACAATAGGTAAAACTGGGAATATATAAATAGAGAGTGAGAAATATATAAAGCATTTACTATGTGCCAAAAGCTCTGGTAACTTTATAGTCAAGTGCATCAAAGAAATGTTAACCTATTGGTCTATTATTACAACACTCACTGTGCAGTGGTTAGTATTCAGAGACAGGTCCCTCTGACTTGGGGACTGTGTTCTCTCTCATATTCTATGCTGCTAAAAAATAACTTCAGAAAAGATTGATTAAACACTAAAGAAACTCTATGATATTGTCATAGGGTATAATCTAGCTGTATATCACCATTCACTTGAAATGCAAATTTAGCCAATCACGATTTCTTTAAGACATTATTTGGTATTAAAAGTTTCAAACAGCCTGCATTTTACTTGTAAATATTTTACATTCTTTCTGAAGATAAGATCCAAAGTAGTTATTACTGTAGAAAACAAGCATTTTGAAAAACAAATTTTGGGGTCCAGTATTTTAGTGAAATGGCCATTAGAGTGCAAGCAATTCAAGTAACATTAATAAACTTCAATTTATAAATACTCCAAGAACAAGACCTCCATACATATCCATACACAGCTCTTTTCAATGGAATTACTCAGGTAAGTAATTAAAAACAACATTTGTATTATGTCAGCTCTTAATCTGTTGGAGGTATTTTGAAATATCTTTTAAATAAAATTAAAGTATACCACATGAGATAAATACAAGCAACTAAATGTTATGGATGAAAAAATGAAATAGTAGGAGTTTAAATGAGCAATACAACACGATCGTTGAAAACATGTAATGCTTTTTTTGGATCTATATGCCTGGGATTCTGAGGAAAGATTAATGTTATTTATTTTACTATTTAGAGAAGGGCCTGGAATAACAAATAAAGCTCTCTCTTAGCTCTAAACAGTATATTAATTCTAGGGCCTGTGGCATTTGCAGAGGGGAAAAGTATGTTTTGATCATTGTTTCCATGTTCTGTTTGTTGCTTGTTCCACAGTTTTCTGACTTATGTGGGATTGTTCAGAAACATATATTATGTTTTAAACCATGTATTGCTTCATTGCTTCTTCGTGAACCTATGAAAACCACCCTAATTTTTTGGACAAAGTCAAATCGACTTTTTAAAAGTTACTTGAAGGTGCCTCATTGGTGCAGTAGGTAGATTATTAGTCTCATAAAAGTTACTGGAAGTTTTAGAAAATTGTTTTTTTCCAGAAAAGTATTGGCAGAGACCCTCTAAGGGTCCATTGTCTATACATGGCCTACTTGACCTACCTGCTCAGTCTCATGTCTTCTTTTGGTAATTTATAGATCCCAAATTCTTTTATAGAAGAAAGAGACAAGAAGCAAATCATATTTCTTCATCAGCTTGTAAAAAAACATCTAATAATAGATGTTAAATATCTAATAATAGAACCTAATATTTATTTGGCATCACAGTATGCCAAGTAATTGATATTCAATGAATGCTTATTGAGAAAGTAAATGTAGGAAGGCAAAGACTTAAGTCGCATCTTTCATTTGTAAAAATAATTTTCATTTGATTTCTACCTAATTAAAAAATAAAAGAATTCCTAAGGATAATTCCCACATTGGCTTTAGGTCACCATTTCCAGGCTTTGTTTCCCCTTATGATCAAGATTAGGTGTGAGAACAGACTGGAGCAGTAGGAAGTGGAAAATAAGTTGAAAAAAAAAATATATATATATATATATAATAGAAACTAATATAATTATGTTTAGATAAGTTTTACAACTTAAGTAGGCATTTTCCTCTTGGTAGATAATGAATAATAGGCCTCCTGACAATATGTACATTTAGACATCAGTTTCTCAGGAGAAGAATGCTTCTTTAACTATTCAAGAAGAGGTATTTTTTTTCCTTTTCCCTAAAGATTTTTTATTTATTATCTTTAGAGAGAGGGGAAGGGAGACAGACAGAGAGGGACAGAAACATCAATGTACGTATGGTTGCCTTTCACCTGCCTCCAGCTATAGACCTGGCTGGAGACCTGGTTTGTAACCTGGTTATGTGCCCTGGCTGGGGAATTGAACCAGCGACCTTTGGGTTTGCAGGCTGGTACCTTATCCATTGTGCCACCAGCGAGGGCTAAGGAAGAGTTATTTAGTTCAACACATAATTAGTTTTCTTTGGATTTTAGATAATTATTAACCATATTTACTATGCATGTGTAAAATTTATTGTTAGATTTACTTAAATAAATTCAGAACATAACTGAATTTTAAATACGTTGTGTGGTCACATGTTTCTAATGAAGAAAAGTATAGGTAGGTGTCTAACATTTTACAAATACAGAGAAGATGTTTGTCCAAGCACCAGCATGGGAATTGAAGAACTCAAATGGTAAATCACTGAGTAACAAAAATATGAAAGAAGACCTTTACAATGAGTTCTAAAACTGTACAACCTCAATGTGATAAAACAAATAATACTCTTGCATAATATTTAATGATATATTAAATATTTCTTTATTAAAAATGAACTCAGGAGTAAGACTCAGATTGTTACCTCTTGAAATAATACATATGAAGAAAAGAATGGGTTAAAAATCAGGCCCTATATATGAATATATGAAAAGCTAATATTATAAAAAAACATGTAAGTTAAATATACAACAGTTTTAAATAATTTTGTTTTGTATTAGCATTTTGGGTGCTTGTCTGTTCTCAGAGGTATTATACTCAAAACAGGATGGTAGAATGGACAACACAGGTTTGTGAGATAAAGACCTCTTTTGAATGCCTGTTATATCACCCTGAGATTATGGGCCTCACTCTTATAATAAATATAATAATGTATATTTTTATATCATTGTTTGGGAGAAACCACTAATATAAATGCAAATGTATATTTTGGCCCATAGTAGGCTGTCAATAATTTTTGAGTTTATTTATCATGACCATTGTCTTCTTTCATTCAGAAAGCAGAAAATAAGCTAATCGTATCGGTGAATTACTTTTATAAGATCTATGATAACCAACAATGATAAAGGTCTTAGATAGCATATTGACAATTTCTAAGCTTTTAGAATTTTACCATTTTGAACAGATAATGTAGCTGGCAATAGTTCTTTACAGTTTTCAAATCTATTGTATTATTAGAATATATTATTAAAAACTATCCCTGTAAGAGAGTTTGAGAAAATGATATAGTTCCTTTCAGTTTAAGGATCTGCTTTAATTTAAAATATATTGGGAAGAGAGAAAAAAGAACAAATAAACATACTTATGAAATTTGTAAGTCAGTTATATTTTTCAAATATTCATACCCACCTTTCAGCATTTAAAACATTATAAAACATGCATTAGAAGCTTTATCAATAACATTTTTTTAATGGTTTGGAGAATATAATGGAAACTGTGAGTCACCAAAAGCATCCTTTCAAAGTATATTTTATATGGTTTTTTTAATTCAGTATTTTCCATTAATTGAACTTAGAGCAATTTTTCTTTTATTTCCCTCATGAGTCCATTTGGAGGTCAGCTTTCAAGGGAGTAAAAAAACCCTCTAATGTAATTCTTTTCATTTCAAATCTAAAAATCACCATGAGAAAGGGAAAAGAAATATGATAGTGAAACTTAAATCTGTTAACAGAGCTTGCCCATTACTTATTTGCTTAATTTTCTCAGTGTGTTTTTAATTAGGCTTAAACACAATGATATTGAAATTATTATAAAAATTTGACCACAGTTATCTGAAGCCTACATTAAATTCTAATAGCCATTTAAAATAATCTAATTAAAATTAGTTTAAAGACCTTGTTAACATGTTTTCAACATTTTGTACAAGTTCCACCTCCTTGCTCACTCTCTCTTTAGTATTACAAGTCTCTTCATGGCTATGTACTTACTAGGTCTCAATCTCTCTCTTTCTCTCTCTGTCTCTCTGTCTGTCTCCCTCTCTCGATATAGATCCATATATCCTTTTTTTCCTCCTTCCCTCTCTCCCTCTCACTCATTTTTAAAATATATTGGTATTCAGAATAAAAGAGTACTGAGAGAGAGTATCGGCTTGCATATCATGTCTTTTGACATTTCAGTGAGAACCCCTTCTATTTTTACTCCCCACCCCACTCCGAGTGGTACCAGGAGAGACTCATAAACACACAAGAGGCTTGGTCAGGAAATTAGATATCTTATCTTTGGGTGGGCTAAATAAGGACCAATAACCTAGGCCTGCCGTACTCTTCGTGATAACTGTCTTTACAAAATGAAATTTTGACTTCTTCAGAGCTCAGCTATAAGAAGACACTATCACAGACCTGCATTTCTGTGCAATATGAAAGGTAGTAAAAGATTTCAACATCTGACAGGGAAAAATGAACAACCACTAAAAAAAAAATCTTTGAAATGGCCTCTCAATGTAAGGCAACCTTTTAATGTTGATTTGCATTTTTATTGTTTGCTTTCTGGATAGAGTGAAGGTATACTAAAGATGGAGCACATAAATTGAAGGAAAAATACTACAAACACCAATAGCAACAAAGACAGGACCAGAAACTTAAAAAAATAGTTGTTTTTATGATTTAAATTAACTGTGTATTTACTTTGTTGGGCATTTGAAATCATTGAATAATATTTATTGTCTTAATAGCTACATAAATTATACAAATAAAGGAAAAAATCTTGAATCATATTGAAGTTTTACTTCTAAAATTAAACAGAATATCAAAACCAGACCTTTTAGCTTCTAAGTATAAAAAAATATTTAGATGGTTCCCAGAGTAAGGAATTATAGCTACATGGAAGAAAATAATAATAAAGCATCTAGATTTTAAAATAAAATATGATAGTGTTTCTCTCTGTCTCTGCCTCTCTCTGTCTTCCCCTCTCTCTGGAACTAATAAATTTAAAATAAAATAAATTAAATTAAAATTAAATAAAATATTAAAATACTATTACAAATCTTAGACTAGAAATGAAATGTTTAAAAGAAGCAAAGGATGGCTAAAGATGAAATATATTTACAACAATAAAAACTATTAATTCCACTGTCATATACTATCATGAATATATTGAAGTTTAACTAACTTTAATGGTAAATATACTATTTGAAAGGGTTTCATAAAGTTTAAATTGATCACTAAATGAACCCACTAAGTCAAATTGTATATTTCATTTTTGTTCCTATCTGTGGTATAGCTACATGAGTTTTTCAATACAAATAATGATGCTGAAATTCTAGATAATTTTCTTTTCTTCTAGGATAACTGAGGAATAACAAGCTAAAAATCACTTGGAAAGAAAGTATCTAACTCCCAGAACAATACCTAACATAAATGAGCATCTGTATGTTACTTAAATCTATTGTACTAAGTACAATATCATGCAATTTAATTATGCAATGTAGGAAAATTATATTTAGAAAACCAAGCTTAGTATTATTGCTATATTAATATTTTGTTATAATACATAATATACAATGCATTACATTTATTAAAACTTAGTATAAAATAACCTTAAATATGTTTTCTTCTGGACATTGCTTTTTAGTCAGTATAGGCATCACAGGTACATATGTAATTTTTTTTACAAAAATTTAAACTGAAGTGATTTGTATTGAGCTTAAAGGCTTTCAAGTAACATAATAGTAAAATTTTCAGTTCAATTTTGGAATGCTTTATTAACTAAGCAATTAGAAAAAAAGGAACAGATTTTCAAATTTTGATAAAATAATGAAATACATTTCACAAATTTCATATATAAAATAACATAGTAAATTTGCCTTGTTTTATAGACATGGTTAATTCTTTCACAGATTCTGAAAATCATAAAAGGTTAAAATTAAATCAGAAGGATATATTTTTCCCCAAGTTAGTGCTTTGATTGATGTTGAATATATTTTCCATAAAAGTGATTTTTAATGAACATTTGCATTGCTTAGCTTGCTTATGTACTTATTTTATTTTCTTTGTTAAAAATACCAGTCATTTTATATACTTGGATAATATCTCAAGATACAAAAAATTTAGTGAAGTTTTATAATAATTTAAAATATTTGTATAAATATTCTTAAGATTCAAGAAGTTATTTCAAGACATTTAAAAATATTTTCAATAATGGCTTAACATTGTCTACTAAATTGACTAAACTAAAGGGAAAACATAAATGCACACATTGCAACTTGTTGAACAGTTTCTTTGAGAAACAATGAGTGAAAATTTTGCACCTAAGTTAGGGTAGAAAATGATTAAACATAGTCATTAAGGTGTTATTTCTCTGATGACTAGTGCCATACTTATTTTATTTGCTAAAGAAGTTAGGTTACTCTCATTTTAAGAGTAAATGATTAAGAGGAATGTATTGATTTGATCCTTCTAAACTTTATTCTAGTAAAAATTTAACAAATATAGATCTAACTAAACTTATCATTCCCTTAAAAAATAGTAAAATGGAGAGACTAATTTAAATACCTTTTAAAATTAATATATGTACTTAGAAACATCAATATCTAAAACACTTTAAAGTTTAGGCCTAAAAATGTACCTATATATGCATAAAACTTACTCATTGCTTTCAAATATTTTTAGCAGGAAAATCCATTATTCAAGTGCAATTCTTTGCCTAATGATAGTTCTACTTTGGTTTAAAGTCCATGAACTGCTGTGATCTCATCTCCCCAAGTGCTCTGTTGAAAAATTTTGAGAAGTCCTCTTCTCTCAAATCCTTAAGGTTTAATGTAAGTGCTTGTAAGTACTACCTGGATGCAGTGTGCTTCAAGAAAAAAAGGCATAACGGAAGTTAGCAAAGACAATTCTCAATAAGTAACTGTATTTTTGCTGGATTTTGACAGCATCTTCTGCCAAGTGGCTATGAATACAAGTATTTGACCTTCATTTGTAATAGTGCAGCAAACTTCAATCCTCAAATGAAGCTTATACGTTATGCATTTACTCAACAAACACTTTGAGTGTTTTGTTTCTTTGGACACTAAACTGGGTGGTGGGCTGAACATGGTAATCATGGTGGACTTCACAAATCACTCATAACAATATAGGAGATGGTCTAATGGCTCTTTCTCTAGCCCCCTTCTCTCCCTTAGCAAATCCACTCAGCACCACTGCACCCAATCCATCTCTCTAGTTGAAACTTTGACATCCTTGTCACTCTTTAATAGCTACGAAAGTAGTTTATTCTTCAATTCTAGCTTCTCATCTGGTTATACATGCTACATATGTGCAACACAAAAGCCAATTTGGACCATATTCCCCTGGTTAAAATCCTCAATGGATGGATGCTCATAGAACACAAGGTTCTTGTCACAGCGTGTAAAGAGCTCCATGATCCAGTCCCTGCCTAACTCCATGACTTCCTACCAGTATGTCTGTTAGTGTCTATGCTTCAGCCAGCAGGATTCACGTCAGAAATTTGTGCCTGCTTTGGGCCTGGATACCTTAGGTTCCCTGGCCTAACATGTCTTGCCCACCTCCTCCTGGGCTTCCCATGGCTGCCTCTGTCTTGTCACCATTCAGGTCACAGGTCAAATGCTCCTCCTGAGAGGCTGCTTGGGGCCAGCTCATGAGGTCCTGCCTGCTCCTATGAATAGGCTCATAGGGCCATGTATATGCCTCATCTAATAACGTTCCTTCCTGTCTTCACTTCCCCATTTATTGTTTAGTTTTTTATGGTTGATTTTTATGATAAGATTATAAACACCAGGACAGCAGGGAGTTTTACATGTATTTGTTTTATCTTCTTCAGCACTATGCTCCCAGCAGCTAGCACAGAAATAAGTCCTCAGACCTGAAGAAATAGTCCTTGGAAAACACATGGGAGGAGGGAGAAGGAAAATTTTCAGAAAGGCCAGTTATCACAATGTCCAGTTCTGTAGAGAGAGGCAAGGTAAAGTCTTTTGCGGCTCCTTCATACTCAATCATTTCTCTTTAATGCCATGTGAATATATTGGGGTTGTTAGATTTATCCCACTATGCTTTAAGTGTGTCTTATTAGAAATTGTGCTCCTTGAGCAACCCTACTCCTTCTTGTATCTCCACATGTCTGATAGTAGTTGCTCAATAAACACCCGCTGTTTTCTAGAAATGCACAGAACAGTAAATATATAGGTACTGCGTATTGATATTCTTTTTCCACAAAGTACTTTGCACTGAAACCACAGATGCATGAGTTATACTGACATTTTCCCTCTGGATTTAAATCTAACCCACAAAAGACCTAACTTATTTTATTCTATGCAGCAGATACGCCAGCTGCTGTATTTTTCATTGAACCCTTTCCTATCTCTCTGGACCTGAAAATATAATCACCCATAAACTGGACCTCACATTACACTCTTGGTTCTCAACCTTTAAAGCTACATGCACCACCGACCACAGGCCACTGACTTTAGACATCCCACCCGGTTGCTCCAGGATAGAGAATAGGAGGAATTAAAATAATACTAAGGTTAAACACCTCATTATTTGAATGTGAGAGATAAAATGTCTAAGGCCATCTTTGCTTTCATCATTTTATTATGGAGGTGATACTTGAGGGTAGTTTTTTTGTTTTTTTTTTTAAGATTTTATTTACTATTTTTAGAGAGAGGGGAAGGGAGAGAGGCAGGGAAGGAGAGAGACATCAATGTGTGGTTTGCCTTTCATCTGCCTCCAGCTACAAACCTGGCTTGCAACCTGGCTCGCAACCTGGTTATGTGCCCTGGCTGGGAATTGAACCAATGACCTTTGGGTTCGCAGGCCAGTGCCTTATCCACTGTGCCACCAGCCAGGGTGAGGGTAGTTCTTTATATAGAGATTTTTGTTTGTTTTCCTCCAAGAAGGATTAGTTCATACAAAAGTGATTTTCTGTGCAGTGTTGGAGGAAGAGGGGCAAAAGAATCTCTGGAAGATCCTCCTTGTATGTAGAAGAATTCTGAGCAAGGAGAACTATTATGGGGAGCCCAGTTAGAGGTTCTGAACTAGGAAGGAAATGCACCTCTTTATACAGAATCACAAAATCCCTAAGCAAGTTAAACACTTCCAAGCCATATTTACGTTCTGAAGTAGCTACAGAACATTGCGATTTAGTTTGAATGGTATAGAGTTCATACATTTCTCACTGTGGTAACCACTGGTTCTCAATTAAACAAGAACAAAATAATTCCAGAAGACAATGAGAGGAGCTTGTAAAAGCTACAGTGAGCTAAGGAAGATTCTAATGTCCAGGTTAAACATAACTCCTGAGGCTTCAACAAGAGAGGAGGTACCCATGAAGAAGGGCTGGAAGAATTGGAATCCTGTGGCAGCTTCCTTTAACACTAGATCTGTGGGTCACTCGTTAATAAAATCAACATTCTGAAATATTCAAGTCTTCGCATGAATTTTCCCATGGAAGCCCTGAACATCAATCTACACATTTCTAAAACTTTTCAGAAATACAAGCAATATAGTAGTTTTACAAAGAATCTTGAAGAGTAGCACCTATCTCACCTATAGAGATTGACTTTTCACTTACTATTTTTTAAGCAAGATAAATATATCAGGATCAGGTAAAACATTGCGTTTTTATTGCATCTCAATTTTAAAAATATCTTTCCTGTCTTTTTAGATGAAGAGACTAACTTGGTCAACAGGGTAATTAAAGAGTTTAAATTGTTTTAGGTAATAATTTGATACTTATGTTCGTCACCAGGCTATAATTCATTTCTCTTTCCTCAACATTGCATAGCTGATTATATTTTCTTTTGTGATCTATTGAATAGCATTAAAATGCTTAATATCTATGTGTCAAAATGCAAATGTAGCTGAAATTGTTATGGTCCTGCCATACTCACTCAGCTCTATCTGTTAACAGGAAGGAAGTGGTGGAAATTATTTTCCCATTCACTGTTCTATAAAAACATTTCCACACTGGGTCTACAGTTACTTTTTTATTGTTGTTCTATTACAGTGCCCCAATTTTCCCCCATTGCTCTCCCCTGCTTCCACAGTCAATCCCCACCGCGTTGGCCATGTTCATGGGTCCTTTATACTTTTCCCTTGACTAGCTCCTTCCTCTTCTTTCTGCTCTTATACCCCTACCCCCTTCCCCTCTGGTATTTTTATTTATTTAATTTTTGCAATTCCTGATTTCTTACTGTTTTCTGAACTCGTACATTCTATGACTCATAGTGATATTCAGAAAACTGCTTTTCTTTGACTCTTAAAGTTCATTAGTGACACCAGAGATGAGCTGACAGGTATCCTTCCAGTTATTGATTATAAGAAAATATTTCTTTAAAAAAGCTCACTAGAAAACCAAAATTTCTGAGAAATAAATTGAAAATTAACAGCTGATTCTCAACCTGGCATCTGTAACAAGTTTGATTAACAAAAGCCTGAAACCTGTAAGATTTTTATAACCTCTTTGGAAATCTTAATAATAGAACTCTCTATCAATGTAAGAATTTACAATAATAAAAGTAATATAGTATATGTATAAATCCCCATGAATATTGATTTCCTAAATAAATATTTTATTTAGGAAATAAATGTTATTTGACTTTGGGTGGTGGACATTCATTGAAATATACAGATCATGTATTTTAGAAATGTACACTTGAAACCTATATGATTATATTAACCAATATCACCCCAATAAATTTAATAAAATAAAATGTACTTATGAAAGAACTGGACTTACTTCCAACAGTTTTTATTAGTTTGTTTTAAAACGTGAAAAATAAATAAATACAATTTGGAGTCATATTCCTAATTATATCATAAAATTAGACAGTTTTAAAGTATTGTAAAATTCACCATCAGTATAAGATAAGCTTTATGAATTTGTGCTTCCATGTCATTTATTCTATGTTGTACAGCAAAAGCTTATTTATAATGAGTTCACAAGGCAATATAATTGGAATATATTTCCAATTACATTCTGTATTATGATCCTAAAATGAATGCATTTATGTTAATATAAAAGTATACCTGGTACATTTTATCATGCATTAGAGATTTTAATCGGGTAATCTACACAGCATCTGGAAACCTAAGCAGAGGCGAAGTCTGCTATAACAAAGGCACTGTAACAGTTCACCTTCAGTGAAGAACAATAATGCATTATTAAATTCACTTTTCTGCTCAGTGGTTACACTTAGCTGACCACAGCAAATTTGCTCTCTGCCTGGTCCTCACAAGTTGGCAGAAAAATAGATTCTGTCACATTTAACGGGTTTAGAAAATGACAGGATGCCTCTTTTGTTTTAACTATAAACCATAATCTTTCAGAAGTAAATATAATTACAAATGCCTTTGGTCATGTCATTCTTAGGACAGTTATTATATGTGGGTTATCACAGAAACATATATCACCATAACTATCACTAATAAATGGAACTGATACTACATAGCAAAAGATCTATGCTCCTTTCATTCTATAGAACATCATAATTCTTATGATATAATAAGTTATTTTGAAATTTTATAGAGCTATGCACATTATAATAACTTAGAGGTTTTGTTTTATTTATATTTATATTACACAAATTAGTATATTTGGCCTACCACAAAAATATCATATTTAGAAAACTCACCAACTTACAGAATATTGCCTAAGATAAACTGAAATAATTCTTTAAGCCACTAATTAAATGATCACTAAGGGGAATAAAAATCTTTGTGGTTGTTTATCTAGTAATCTCATAAACCTTTTCTTTATCCGCATGTATATATGTCCTATTCATGCATGCATTACAAAGGAAATGCCCTGTTTCTTAAGTTCTATTAAATATACATTATTATATTTATAAATTATTGTTATATTTATAATATTTTACTCTTTAATCATGAGTATATTATTGCCCTACAAACCTTTTTATAAGTAATATATGCAAATGATATACTTGTGATAACAGAGTTCATTAATGATTGTATTTTTGAAATTTTGGTATCTAATTATTCTATACAAAATTTACTTTCGAATGCTTTGCAACTAGATGAAAAGGACTTGTTAGTTAACACTACCTTAAGCAAGGAATAATAGCTTC
Organism: Noctilio leporinus; assembly: GCA_004026585.1. Classification (NCBI taxonomy): domain Eukaryota; kingdom Metazoa; phylum Chordata; class Mammalia; order Chiroptera; family Noctilionidae; genus Noctilio; species Noctilio leporinus. Next base: position 90,627 of record PVIW01000252.1, read on the forward strand.
CTTCAGCACTACTGAATATTGGTTACTTAAGGAAGAATTTTTATAGTAGCCTGAAACTACTTTTTACTGACTCAAACTTGCTTTTATGTCTCACTTAATTTCTCTTAGTGATTATGTTTTTGTTTTTAAACTGACATGGCATACCATAATATTTAATTCTGCAAATCAGCTATACAATACCTTCAATAAAAGGTAGATGATAGAAAATATCAGTTAAAAATACATTACTTAACTAAGATCTTAGTTAAATGTTTTCTCTATAGGAAGCATACTGGATTTGCAATTTTTAGACATATCTTATTCTACAGATTACACTTTCAACTTACGAATTTATTTTTAACATACTACATTATATTATGATAACATAGCAATTATTTGCTGTCATTAAACAAAGGTCTTTTGTCATAGCTGAATGAAAACAATGTAAGAGCATAAAATTTCCACTTGGAATTTCAGTGACATTTTTATATGATGTTAATAGTTAAATTTTTTTTTTTAAATACTCAAATTTGTTTTGCAATTAGTTTTAATTATGTTGATTCTATGGGATCTAAGAATGAATTATTGTAATATTCATGGAGTTTTTAAAGCATAACATCTGTTAGCTTAATATGCTTTTTAAAACATATTGACATGACAAAACCGTATCTTTGCTCAGTTTTTTTTTTCTACTTTTTGAACTGCAAAACTGTATATTGAGAATAAAAGATAAACCTGTTATATGAAAATGGGAAACATAGCCTCTCTTTAATTATGAGTTAATTTCATACATGCTATATATTTCTTCATTTGGTGGTAAAGATTTTAAATTATTAGCCATAAATAATTGGTAGAAAAAATAAATGTGTTGATAGTTTCCTATTGATTGTTGCTAATATCATTATAATGATTCTGAACTTTCCTCTAAAAATTATTTCATAATAAATAAATAGCTCTCTTTAGGAGATGATTTAAGCCAATGAAAGTAGGTTTATTTCATGTCCAACCATGGCCATGATTCCTGGAACATTGTTACTGTTCAGCTATGAATGTTTCCTACAATGATGATACAACAAGACAGATTTTTCTACAAAGAGAAAATACAAATTTTTCATCTCAATTCTAACTTTAGAGTTTCTTGTTGTATCTTCTACATACTATAGAGAAAAGAAGCCATCATAAGCCAGTCTATCTCTAATAAGAAAACCTAACACTTTGGTTACTTAAAGCCTAGGATTCAATTTGTTTACTACTTAAAGTAGGATTCAATTTGGACTCTAAATATGCATTTTAAATGTAGTAAAAGCTCAGCTATTTGTATTATTAGCAACTATTCCAAGCCTAAGAAGACTCTCAGAATAACAAGGATCATATATAAGAAGAATGAAACATATATGTGAAATAAGAGATCGGTGACCCTTAAGAAATAGAAATTAATGGCAAAATAAAAAAGGCTGTCTCCAGTATTACTGAAATAGACTTCTCTCTCCTTTTGCCTGCTGTCTTAAACTGGACTACTACATTTAATTTGGGATACAGCATCAATTGATTATGTTGAAATGTGAAGGACTTAGATCCCCATTAGAAACTCAAAACCAACAATGACAACAACAAAATGCACTGTCTTTTGTCTCTGAGTAATATTCAGAGGATACACTGGAAATAGGACAAAAGTATCTTATTAGAGTTTTCATAGAATAGTCATGCAATGTTTTTTCATCAAATTGAATCCTGGTAAAAATAATACGAACCGAAAATATGAATAAAAATAACTAGATGCTTAAAAGAAAACAAACAAGCCCTGGCTGGTGGCTCAGTGGACAGGAACTAGTCTTTGAACCCAAAGATCACTGGTTAGATTCCCAGTTAGGGCACGTAACCAGGTTGCAAGCCAGGTCTGTAGTTAGAGGCAGGTGAAAGGCAACTAAACAATATGTTTCTCTCCTTTTCTTCCTCCCTCCCTGCCTTTCTCTCTAAAAATATTGAATAAGCCCTGGCTGGTGGCACAGTGGATAAGATGATGGCCTGGAAACCCCAAAGGTCGCTGGTTTGATTCCCAGCCAGAGCATGTAACTAGGTTGCAAGCCAAGTCTCCAGCCAGCTCTGTAGCTGGAGGCAGGTGAAAGGCAACCATACATTGATGTCTCTCACCCTCTCTGTCTCTTTCCCTTCCCCTCTCTCTAAAAATAATAAATAAAATCTTTTAAAATATATAAATTAAAAATTAAAATAATGAATAACATCTTTTTTAAAAAAGAAAACAAATAAAAACTATTAGAATAAATGAATAAATTGTAAGTCAGAGAAAAGCTACAAAATTATCCCTTTGATTGGCATAATGCTTCTATTCATAGATAGAGACATCAATTCTTGATTTCTTTCTCAGTAGACAAAGGAAACTAACATTCTTGAGTAGATAACTGTGCCAAATACTTTTCTAAGTTATGTATAGAATACTTAATTGAACTTGTTGATTAAGAAACTAGATTGGCCATTAACTGCCCACCAGCTTTGATTTGTATTCTCTTTTAAATACATTAAGGGGGCAGCATACTGATTTGGAGAATGCAGCACTATTCACTTTAAAAAAATCCCCCATCTTGATTGCAAGACTATGTTTATGACATAGATCATGTCCAGTCCTCCATCTTATCTATAAATGGCAGTGAAACTCAGGGCAGCATTCCATCCTTAGCTCTAGGTTTAAACAGACTATTTCTGCTAAGAGTCCCCCAAAAGTGCCACACCCTCTTATCATGGCAGATGTCATAATATTATCCCTTAAAATGACAGTATAATTTAACATGAAACCATCCCTTAGCATGATATTGATTTAGCACTATATGTATATGTTTCCCTTAGATTTTCTCATTGTTAATAGTAAACCAATGTATACAACTGCCTGTGATAATTCTTATTTTAGCTACAGGTATAGAGCTCTCCCTATTGTGTAGCTATAGAGGAGGTAGGATGACCATCTTCTTGTGTGTTCATCATGGACAGTAAAACGAAAGCCAAAAATCAGTCATGAGGCACATAGCTATTCTTGAATAGAGATTCTAATTTAGCCAAGCAACAATATGATGTTTTTTTTAATAACTTCAGTATGTGGGTTTGTCTCACAGTACCATCAATTTTATTCAAAAATTTCTCATTACTTTATCTTAAAATCACAACAATGTCTTATGTTCTTCGGTTAAAATTCATCTGTGAATCTTTAAAGCACAGTGCCTGCCATATAGTTGGTAATCACAAATTGTTTCCTGAATGAATGAATAAATAAAAGAACAAATACAAAGAAAATTGCTTGGCTCTTTCATAAATAAATGGTAACTTTATTAGAATGCTGTTCAGAAACCATTTAGAGTGATTTACTTGAAGATATGAGATTACAATCATAATAATACCCCATATCCTTATACAAATGTTTCTTGGAATCATACTCTCCTTTTTGGTGCTATCACTTACATGAGCTGGCAATTGATCAGCTAAATTATTCATTCTTTTATTTCAACACAGTACAGTGTACCAGTCATGACACACACTGAAGATTTGTTTGTAAATAAGACAAACTCAACCCCACGTCCATGGAGCTTGGAAGGTAGTGAATTATGATTCATAACAGGCCACTCCAGATTCACTGTCCACCCTCTTTGCTCTGCTCTCTGATCTGGGAGACTTTAAGACAGGTCCATGCCCTCTGAATAGAGCCCTCAATTGGACATCCCAGCAAGCAATTCAGATGCGGCACCAGAATGCTTTAGTGTGGCTTCTACTAAGCTCTGGGATGCTGCATTATCCTCTCCAAACACACCCCGGATACTATGCCGGTACATTGTTCTTGATAGGCGACACACGTGTGCAACACCTCTAAATGGCTGAACACTGAATTCGTCTAACAAAACTTTGTGGATTTTTATCAGGTGCTTTCTGCCCACTTTTTAAAGATGAAAAGTGGAAGGGACATGAGGTATACCAAAATTACAACTTGAACCAGGATGTGAATTCAAACAGGCCTAATTCCCAGGCTATGTTCTTTATCCCTGTGCCATGGCACTTTCAGAGATACTCATTTCTCAGGTAAGTATGCAACTGGTGTGTAAATTCAAACGTTTCACAATACCTTTGGGTCACTTTTGCCAAGATAAAGTACATAATGAATGATAATAACAAATAGTCAAGTCAAAGTCAATTTTACAGCAGATTGATAGACTACAGCTCAAAGAATCATAAGAGGTCAGTGTTGAAAGTGTCAGACCCGCAAACAGTTTCATATTAACACTGGCTTGATACTTTTGGGACAGACCTCACATATGTGTTTTCATGTTCCTCTGACAATCACAGAATATCTTATAGTTACCTCAATGTTACAATTAATACAGAGGCAATATTAAG